>CM026410.1:3377313-3483730 GCA_014858505.1 Corymbia citriodora subsp. variegata
AACACTTTGTTGCTGTATTGCTGAACGATAAGGTTTGTCGAGAGACTTGGTTAAGCATTATTTGCTTATTCATCTAAAGATTGTTATTAGGAAGGTACATGCGGTCCTGAATTGCTCGCATGTGCTACTTATCTGCTAAATATCCAACGGTGCCCATTGTCGTCCACCTCTCCTTTAGTGTTACCCTCCAATTTATATCATAGCTTGTTTGGATGTATAACTTTGACTTCTAAAGATTATCCGATGCATTCCATTTCTGTAAAACTACTAATCGGCACCTTCATTTTGAAGAAGACTGTTAACAATAAATCATCATACTTAATCGTCAGATGATCCAGAAATATCGGTGGAAATGTGTGCAATAGATGGGGATGCATTACTTTGAAACATTAATAGCCAGAATACTATCCTCGTGCTTCTTTTGACAGCAAAACATCACAAAGGCAATAGATAATAAAGTAAACCAAGGAGCTCAAGCAGAGGATGAAGTCAGAAAAAAGGTGACTACTCAGATCTCTGTTGATGGGAAGAGAGCATTCAGAAAGTAGAACGAACTGAGGAAACCGATGCTACCAGTTGATAGCAGGGCTGCTATTGCCAAGATGAGCGAGTAACTAACATAAACTGTGACCGTTTTGGTCAAAAACCAAGTAACAGACACAGTAAATAAACACATAGATGGAAGCCGAGACCAGAAGCACAGGAAGACTTCCGTCACTATTTCCAGTCCTCGGCTTGTAGATTGCGATAAGTAATGATCAAGGAAATTTCAGCGCAGAGAATAACAAGGGACAGAAGACAAAGGCAGAGGGTCCCTGATACGCTACAGAACTTACCGAAGCACATGCTAGTCAGAACGAAGAGTTCTATGAAGAGCGTGCTGAACGGGATCGCCCCAGCACCAAGAACTAAGAGCCTTGAGGAAAGTGTCCAAGAAGGAATTTCCCTAGTAATGTGATTGGGTTCTGCAGGATAGTGGATAGCTTCAGCCCAGGTCGCAGGGAATCCTCCCAAGAGGGAGACTGGCGTTGAAATGCAGAACCAGCCAAAATGACTTCGTTTTGGGCTGATTTAGCTATGTCAATACCTAAAATGATGTCTTTTCGACCTCAACTCACTATAAAAATACCACTTCAACATTTTTATTGGAATTTCTCACCGTTGACATCAAGTGATCTATTTTTCTTTGATTTTGGCAATTTAAGTGTACATTTTCAAATTTTTGGCACTTGTATCCCCATATCAAATGTTGGCACTTGGAGTGTCCGAGTCTTGAAGATTCCCTAATGTCCACTTCCCCAGTTCCTTTTGCGTCGCCACCTTGATCAACTCGAATTATAATTTAAGTTCTTTCATTAACCCAATAAGAAAGTATATAGACACAGTTGGACAGCTTCCTTTGCACTCCAATGAATAAAATGGCATTACAGCTGACGTTGTAAGGAGGGTCCAGCGGACCACAACTCTATCTCCTCACTGTCAAATTTCCTAAAAAAGACAAGAAGCCTCCTCATTTAGTATTTTATAGGAAATATGAAGATGGGGCGTTTCGAAAACAAGTCCTAAAGTTGTCGAAAAGCATTTTACGTGATGGATACACTACGAGATGGCAATGGTGTTGCGTAACTGGTCAATCATCAGTGTCCACATTCTATGAATATCATTAGTGTTCGCATTCTATGAATATTATTTCAAGATGGTGACGATATCGCATAACCGGTCAATCATTAGTGTTCGCATTCTATGAATATCATTTGCAGTCTAAATGAATGTCGTTTAGCATTTTATAGGAAATGTGAAGACGGGGCATCTCTAAAACAGGTCCCAAAGTCGGGGAAAAGCATTTTACGTAATACATACACTATAAGATGTTAATGACATCGTGTAACCATTCAATCATCAATGCCTGCGTACTATGAATATCATCTTGCTTCTCTCCATTCGTCTACATTTCTCTGTTTTTTTTTTTTTAACAGGTTGGTCATATGATTTATTAGGAAAAGCTTAGCTGACCGTCCTCCTTCGAATGGCGAAGTGACGGTCAAAGTGGACCTCACAGGTTTTGAGGAAATCAATTTGCTTTTTCAACTGGTTTCATCTTCTACCCTTTTTTAATGTTTTTTCATTGCAAGCTTTAATTGAGAGATTATGATTATGATCTAGTACAACTTTTGTTATTTCCCACTTACCAGGCCCAACTAGATGTCTCTAACCATTGCTAGACAATTGCATGTTTTTCTTGGTCCTGACTTAACCGTCTACTTTCCCATTAATCGTCATGTACCCTTGACGATTGCAATAAAGCACTGTGCCACATTTTTCCTCGCTGCCTTTTCTTTTGTATGAGTTCAACACTCTAATTCCAAATCCTGCTTCGTTAGCATAATTGTTATAAATTGCATAAGCCTCATCGTGAGAATGTAAGGAGGAGGGTCCAGCGGACCATAACTCCAAATCATCACCGCCAAAGTTCCTAAAAGGACAAGAAGCCTCCTCATTTAGTATTTTATAGGAACTGTGAAGATGGGGTGTCTCGAAAACAGGTCTTAAAGTCAGGAAAATGCATTTTATGCGATTGGATACACTGCAAGATGGCGATGACATCGCGTAACCGGTCAATCATCATTGGTGTCCATGTTCTATGAATATCATCTTGCTTCTCTCAATGCGTCTACGCATCTCGGCTTTTTACAGGTTGGTCATATGATTTATTAGGATAAAGCTTAGCCTATGGAGTGACGGTCAAACGTGGACTACGCAGATTTTGAAGAAATCGATGACTTTTTCAACTAATTTCATGTTTTATTCTTTTTTATTTTTATTTTTTTTATTTCTATGTTTTCTTATTTCAAACTTAAATTGGGAGATTATGATTATGATCTAGTACAATTTTTGTTATTTCCCACTTATGAGGCCCAACTAGAACTCAAACCATTGCTAAACAACTACATCTTTTTCCCGATCTTGACTTAACTGACTCCTTTTCAATCTTGTATCATTGATGATTGTAATAAATTACCGCACCGCACTACCCTTTCTTTTGTTCGAGTTTAACACTCTAATGCCAAATCCCACTTTTTTAGCATAATTGTTGTAAAATGCATAAGCCTCATCATGGGAATTAAGCTCCATACCTATGCAAGGTTAAATTTTCACATTCTCTAGTATTGTGATGCTTTCATGATTAGGATATTCGGTTGCATTGTTCATCTCATCTTCAATCACCACCATTATTTTTGTTGGTGAAGTTGCTTTCAGTATGAACTTTGTCCATTTAACGAGACGAGAAGAAAAAATTAAGAATTATATGTCTAAAATATATAGATACAAACTAAAATTAAACAAGAATGAATACCTCTCACTTTCTTGCAATAAGAAAAGTAGAGATTAACAAACATTTCTCCACAATTATGACTTATTCAATTACAAAATTGCACAATAATCGGAAGTTCAAATCGTACAAGATAATTACACATTTTGCACAAAAAAAAGATAATTACGTTCCTTTTTTTTGAGTTATTAAGTTTTTTATTATTTGAGAATAATATCTACATAATCTTTTTCTTTGGCCAGAGAATTATATCCACTATGTTAAAAGTTGCAACTGAGTTCTTTGTATATTTCTTATTATATGAATAGTATTGTAGGATTTGTTACTTATAGTATGAATATCATTACTTTGATTTGTTTCTCAATTTGAGCTTGCAGTAAAGAATTATACAAATCTCGGAAAAAAGAAGAAGAAGAAAAATAGAGTAAAAATGAAACCGGTTGAGGAAGCCAATCTTTCAAGTGTTTTTTCATCTTTTAAATTTCATAGATCTATATAATGACATTAACGATTTCTTTTGAGTAGGTGGTGATATTTTTTACTTGCAACTATTTATATTTCAATATCTAATTTATATTTCCTTTCATTATATTCATAAAAATTGATTGTGTGGGCTGCCTTATGATTTTATCTCTCAACTTAAGTTTGCAATAGGAAAACATAAAAAGAAAAAAGAAAAAAGAAAAAAGAAAAAAAGAAAAAAAGAAAAATAGGGTAAAAGATGAAACCAGTTGAAGCCTCAAATCCTGTGTGGTCCTGGTCCACGTTTGACCGTCCTCCGCCATGACGCCCGGCTAAGCTTTGTCCGATTTATTATGGTCATATGATGTTTTTTTCTTACATGGTATATGAGGAGATAAAAGTATCCCAAGGTGGGGGCTTGTCTAAGGAAGTTTATTAGGGTTTTTCTTTTTGACCATCATGTCCTCAACCCTCTTTTTGGCCGGCTCTGTGGAGTGGACTCTCTCTCCCTCTCTCTCTCTCTCCTCTCTTTCCTGAACACTATAAAAAGAGCACATCCATCTTCGCTCTTTTCTACTGTTCTTGCAAGGGGGTGACGCGAGCGCCCTCCAGAGAGAAGTTGCCATGAGCCTCTCCGTTCACCTTCTCGTGCTCTTTCTTCTTTCGTTAACACAGCACCATACACCCGTTCATGCAGCAAAAAAGGTGAGCATTTGGAAGCCGTTCCGGTAACAATGGAATCTCTCCATTCTTGTTCTAGTTTGAAGAGGGTTGTGTCTTAGCCGATATCATCATCATCATCACCATGAATTTTTCCTTTTCGTTTTGTGTGTGGGATCGCAGTCGTACGTGGTTTACTTGGGATCTCATTGGCATGGCCCGGATGCTTCATTGGCTGATCTGAGTCGAGTGACACAGTCTCACCATGAGTTTCTTGGTTCCTTCTTGGGAAGGTATTGCATTTCGATGCAGATAAAGCTCACCACCACCGCTTCTTCTTCCTTTTGGTTTACAGTATGAATTGATGACTATGTTTTTTGTAGCCGAGACGATGCCGAGGAGGCCATCTTCTATTCGTACACGAGGCACATCAATGGCTTTGCTGCGAATCTTGAAGATGAAGTAGCTGCTCGAATCGCTGGTAAGCTCCAATTCTTTTTCTCCCTTGCTTTGGAGTTTGACCACCGAAAACAACAGTCCTTTCGTTTTGCTTCTGTCATAAACTTGGAGCGCAACTTGCACTTCTTGATGACAGTTCGCACGACCCTTGGTTACGACAATGCTTGTTGCTCCACTCTATGCATTTTTTAGCGCAATAACAAAAGAGCAATGACTATACAAATCTACGAGACTTTAGGAAAGACTAGTGTAGTAGATGGATGTGATGATGTGCACGTCACGTGTATCAATAATATTCGATCGAAAATGCAAACTTAGCCCGTCATCTATATAGCACTGATACCGACACGCGACACGATGCGACATGACACGCCGACACATTGTTTCTCAAAAAATAAAGAATTCTGATACGTTGAGACACATTGTATATTAAATTTATATTTTTATATTTACATGATAAATTATCATTTTATGATTATTTCAATCAAATTAATTTGATTCAAATTCAAAAATAAATAAATAATAAAAAGGGCATCGAATTAATTTACAATAAAAACTTTAATCCACCATTTGTTAATATCATTCATTGATTTAATTTGATAAATTCAACTTTATTCCAATAATCCATAAAACTTGGAGAAAAAACAAGCAATCGATATTCAGGACTCACGTGTCAAAGCGTGTCGGAAGAGAAAAGAAAAAAAAAACTTGGGATTGAATTGTGTGTCATGGGAAGTGAAAGTCGGAAGAGAAAAAAGATTAGGTTTTTCCCCTTTTAGTATTTTTATTAATATTATTTTTACATATTTACATTTTGACCCTCATTTACTGAGAATTTTTAAATTTAAGCTCATGCTTTATCGGAATCACGTATTGAAATTCGGATTTATATGTCGGAATTCTAAACTTGAGTGTTGAAGGGTATCGGAATAGTTGATCAGGTGTCATCAGATTTGTCGACATGTATTGACTGAATGTCAAAAAGTGTCCAATACAACACGAAAATTTTTGGAGAGTGACGGTGCTTCTTAGCTCATCGCATCACTAAATAAATCAACTTTAATTGCTCAAAATTCGTTTTTCCTGCTCTTGTTTTTATTCATCTTTAATGCTTGTTGGTTTTCTAATCTTTGGCAGAGCACCCAAGAGTGGTGTCAGTTTTTCCGAACCAGGGCAAGAAACTACACACCACAAGATCATGGGAGTTTCTAGGCCTCGAGCAGAACGGCGTGACTTCTTCCGATTCATTTTGGAAGAAGGCTCGATTCGGTGAAGATACCATCATTGGGAACCTTGACACAGGCAAGCGACTTCGACCCGCTATTTATTTATTCATTTATCTAATTTAGCATCGTATTTTCTTGACAAAAAATAACATGAGAGTCCCCAAAAAACTCACCGACGTTGACTTGCATTACCACCAGAGCAACGCAGTCATTTCGATTATCTACCATGAAGAAATGCGAATGTTTCAAGATCTCCGACTTTCGTTTACTCCATGTTCGGTTCTTGCTCTCGCCCGCGCATGTTCTCTTCTATCTAACATGGATTGTCGTTTTATCGGGTCTCAATCTGTATCATAGCTGTAACTACCGATACCCATCTAATGATTTTCAAAAGATATGGACTTTGTGTCGTCAACTCATCGTCCCATGCATGTAATACATATTGGGGTATAATATAAGAGGATAGATATTAAGGGTATGTTTGGTAACATTTCTATTCTTGGGACTAATTTTTTTTTTTTAAATAATTTTTTCTTATTTCTATTCCTTGGAATAATTTCTGAGTAAAAGAATGCATTTGGTAACTATATAAAATTTCTATTCAAGAAAAGAAAAATAATATGAATGTGTTTGGTATGATCTACAAATTTTTTTATGACATAAAATTTCTTTTAATTTTATAATAATTTTATGCGATTTTTCTATTTTCTTTTTTTCCTCTCTTCTTCTTCTGGCGGTGGCACCGGGCGACTAACGGAGGGGCAATTAGTGGCCGATGACCAGCAATGGCTTAGAAGAGACAGAAGGTAATAAAAGAAGAAAGAAAATGACCTATTATAGAAATTGTTCCCGCAAATAAGAAGTAGAAACAAGAAGTAACCATTTTCTACTTCTTATTTATGTTATAAATCTATTCTCTGGAATAATTTTCTATTCCAGGAAATAGAAATGTTAATTGACATTATTAAATAGATTTTTATTTTTTTTATTACGGAGAACAAAAGAACGAAAGAATAGAAAAATTGGCGCATTACCAAACGGAACCTAAAGTAATGGGTAGCGAGTCAAGCACATTCCAATGTGTCTAATCCTCACTAAACTAGTAGATACAATAAGATTGATGGACATTTGTGCATGTAAAGAGATCAAAGATTTTCCTCGACCCATGTGGAAAATTTAATTTTATCGAAAAATTGTTGGACGTTGTCTTTTGCTTGCTCACTAGAGGAGCACACCCTGTGTAACTGCATGATCGAAATTCTAGTTGAAAAATGCATGCAACAATTGGGAAATAATATTGAAAATTTGTGGGGGAATTTGCTCTAGAGGTTCTTGTCATCTACATATTCTCCATCCTCTTCTTGCGGATCCAACTGCGAATGCGTGGCACATGATTGTGCGTGTGTATGTGATACAAGTTTAGAGATACACATTTGATAGGGTCAAATCTTCAGTACTAGTCAAAGGTTCTAGAAGGGAAATGCATAGTGTCTTAAGTCTAGTCTAATTTGGAAGGAGATAAAAGAATATCAGTCAGCATACTGTTTGACCGTTTGTTTCAATTTACATAAAAATAATTAATTTTGCTTGGATTTTGCTAGAATGACAATTTTTGAGCTATTATTAGAATAACAATATGTTGTAAAAGTCACACATTCTTGAAAGAATGGATTTGTGATTATTTATTATTTATTTTTTTGGTCTAAAACAGGTTGTTATTCTCATATAATCACATAATCATTTCTCCTTTTGATTTCAAGAAAAGAATTAGAGTGAAAAGAAGTATTTTAATATTTGAGAAAAATATGGAAAGAAATTATAAATATTAGCTCTACATGTCACAATTCAAATTTTCTTTCAAAAGAACTTTTGATATTCAAATTACAAAAACTACATGTAAAGATAAACTATTTTTTGATAGTAAAGAGTAAAAGTCAGTTTCAACAACATCTTTGTTTGTTTAGTGAGCTATATACCTAAAACTCTTGATGTGGTATGATACTAGGAATGAGATAGAGCCTAGGTTGACTTCTTAGTGATCTCAGTCATCACGTGTGCTCCCTCTACTTTTGATCATAGATGGATAGAGAGTAAAAGTCAATTGAAACACATCTTTGTGTGTCTGGTGAGCCATATGCATAAAACTCTTGACATAATGCTAAATTGACAAAGCCTAAATTGACATTTTAAGGGTCTTGGCCTTCACCCGTTCTCCCTCTACTTTTGATTATAGAGGATGAAGAGAGACTGACGAATAGACAATGAAAGGAGACTAGTTATTACGATTGTCGAAGCTAGTGGAATTGGCTCGGCGAGGTGGGGTGCATATATATATATATATGGTATAGCTTTGTAGGGGTAAAATTCTTTGAATCTAGGGCCATTTCGGTATATAAGGTGGCCAGATATCACCCAATTGTAGAGGATTCCCAACGTTATGCTGCAAGATTTTTTAATATGGTTTTTCCACAACAACTATAAGCATGAAATGGTATAGTTTGGAAAGTGTTTGGTTAATAACTCATAACTGCAACAGATACTCTCAGAAAAGCGCTCTCTCTCTCCCTCTCTCTCTCTCTCTCATAAGAAAATTACAGCATGAGCAAAGTTGATCCCGTCAACCAAAGGAAGGGTCAATGATCATCCCGTCATGTGTAAGTGCCGTGCTCACTTCAGTAGTTGAATTTGTACTTGCAAAGAGCACATATCCGCGGGCCAAAACCCACAAAATACACAGAGAATAATCGCCACAAGAGCTGCTCCGACACAAAACCCTCTTTTCCGGAGTAGGTGAAGCACTCTCATGATTAAACCATAAAAACAAAACAAACAAAACTCTCCACCGGGGGTTGATTTCTTTTGCTGCTATTGCCACGTCGGACCTTAGAATCGACAAGCTTCGGTACGAAAATGTGGAAAGCGTTCGTAATCGATTGGGGTGTTTGGCGCATGCAGGGGCGTGGCCAGAGTCCAAGAGCTTCAGCGACCAAGGGTTGGGACCGATTCCTCCGAAGTGGAAAGGAATCTGTCAAAACGACAAGGACGCTCGCTTTCGCTGCAACAGGTTCTTCTTCTTTTGCTTTGCTCCCACTCTCCCACTTTCTTATCCTTCCTCGCTCAACCCCAAAAGGCAAAACGAAAAAAACACAGAACAAAAAAAAAGAGGTTGCCCATTTCAAAATGCTGGCTTTTCTCCACCAACCTCCCTTTCAAGAAGGTGAAAAATTATTTCCAATTATTATCTTTTGATACTGCGGGTTGTGAAAGCGTCCGAAGTCTTTTTGGGCACTCCTTTTTTAGGTCAAATTTCTTCGTAATAGAGTTGGGCCATGTTATGAAACTATTTTAACTTGAACTAGCAAAACACTCTTCGAATATTTTACACGACACAACACATGTGACATGATTATAGAAGGGATAATGACTGATGTTAGTTGTTTTTCAACTTTGGCTTTACACATAACGTCATCCATGGACTTTTGATGTATTCAACGTGATCTTTACACTATTCATGAATATTAGATCCAAGCCATCAATTTTTCATGATAAAGTTAAATTAATCCTTTGACACTATTCACAAGTTTATATAATTATGCTATTACCCAAATTTTAGAATATTTTTTCATTTAATCTCTTTCCTAAATCAACAAAAAAAAATGTTATCTTTTGTTACCTTTTTTATGATCTCTATAATGAAAATGGTAGAATTTCATTTAAAGTTGTATCGGCTTACTAACTCTGGCCATAACTTCCATTGCACAATGCCACTTGATCACCTCCATTCCCACCACCCTTGTTGTTGGCCAGTCCATGGGCCCCCAACCTCAATCCCTCTCTCTATTCTCACTTCGCCCCCTCCAATCGGCCTAATTGTGGAGTTGGGTTAGGGTTGCGATGCCATATCCGATGTTACCAAACTTGAACTCAACCTTGTTAGCTCTAGTAATGCCCTCGGTGGCGTGACCACTTACCCTTCCTTTGGAAAATCAATGTTTTCTTTGGGTGCATGTCTATCATGTAAATTTCTCAAAAAATGAGTTTATCTAGGACGATATTATTTCCACCCCTATTTTGGCTTAAACACTCATTTTTCCTAATTAATTTACTGAAATACCCCCTCTCTCTTGAATTTATTGTTTCTATTTTTATCAAGTTAATTCACAAACTGCTTTTATTCATATTATCTCTTACACAGTTTCACAATACAAATGCTTTATTATATCCAATAAAATATCGTTTTACCATACATCTTGTTATCAACTTGCTTAGACAATGTTGTAAATTGTAATATATGGTCTCATATCTTCAATCACGAGAGATTTCTATTTATAATAGCTTATGAACACACAATTAATTGCTTTTTTTTTTTTATCAAATAGTATGAACAAAACTATACTTCAAAGTCTAAAATTAAAATCAATTTAATTATTTATCAAAAATGGAAAAGAAAAATTGATCAAAATATGAAAATGTTAATTTGTTAGACGCATGATCAAATGTCAAATATATATATATATATAAACAAAAAATAAGCACATAAAGGAAAAAAAAGAAACTTCTTCCTTTATATCAATTGTAAATTCAATCTTATATAAAGTGGATTAAAATTTTAAAATATGCTTTCGACTTATTTCCAAAAGAATTTGATGTGACTTTGAAAGTGAAGGAGGTGTAAATAATTGGTCCACCCTCATCTTCAAGTTCTTATTAAAACATAAAAAGCTTAAAAGATAGCATAAACTAGCGATATTTAACTTTAAAAACCTACAAACTTATTCTAGAAAAACACCCACAATGTTAATATCGGCTAGATAATTAGATTGAATTTCAATTTTCAACTTTTAAAGTTTCTCTTGAACTGTTTGATAAAAAATAGGCAATTAATTGTGTATTCAAAAGTCATTAATACTAGAAATTTATAACATTCTATGTAAATTTTGTGACTAAAAACATGAGATAATAAATTAAAATTAATGACCTTCTATAGGCAAAGTGATCATAGCAGGTAGGATAAGATAATATCTTGTTGAATAAATTTTGACATTTATATTATGAAGCTAATAAGATAAGAAAGATGATAAAAATAAAAGGCAGTTTTGTGGGTTAGCTTGATAAGAAAAGAAATAGATTAGCCTAATAAAAGAAGAAACAATAAATTGAAAATAGAGGGAAAGAGGAGGGTATTTCAGTAATTCATTAGAAAAAAGAAGTGTTTTAACCAAAATGAGAGTGAAAATAACATTGCCTATTTATCTATTATCTTCGAGTTGCCTCCTAATTCAAGAGGATCCCAATCCATGTAAATACTTGATATGCATAGAGCTATATAGCAAGCTAACAAAAATAAATAAATAACATGAAATTCAATTAAACATGTCTTTTTTTTCTTTTAAATCGACTCTGACATATGGAACCTTTTATTTTCTCCCTCTGTTATTTTTCAAAGCTAGCTTCAACTACTCTCGATAACTCTAGTGAACAATATTGTTCGGTGAAATAGGAAGAATTCTAATCTATAGCTCGTACTTTTTCTCATTTATTACTTACTTGAGGTTTTTTTTTTTATTTTGTAAAAAGTAAATAATTAAAAAATATATTCCAAAAATTTATCAATTACATCGCTTAAAATAATTAACCATCGATGATAAAAATATTTTCAATTAATTCATTTTTTAAGCAATCAACTTCAGAAAAATATTTTTCAATTAATTTATTCCCTGTAAAATAAGCGGAGCGTTAAAAAAATTACTTCCTATGACATGGGGTGAGTGACCTAATTTTGATCGAACAATGTTTATTTGTCTACTAAGTTTGGTGCCTGAAAATGTAATGAAGAAGATACCATCTAGACTCCAACATCGAACATCGAAACTTGTACATGGATAATAGGGATGTTGGCGATAATTTAACTTTTCATCGTTTTTCTTCGATAAGTAAAATCAGAATTTGTAAACAAAAATATTTATTTTTTCTAAATCTCCTCACACATTCATCTGGCAATCCTTTTTTTCTATTTTTTTTAATCTTTTCCTTTTTTTTTATTTGTACACATTTCCTTTTCCTCTATAAATATTTAGAAGAAGAAAAATTGGAAATAGATTTCGAGAAAAGAAAATGCGAAAGTAATTCCCGCCAACGGTAACATCAATCTGCAGGAAACTCATCGGCGCCAGATACTTCAACGAAGGCTACGCCGCCGTGGTGGGACCCCTCAACGCCTCCTTCGACACCCCCCGAGACAACGAAGGCCACGGATCCCACACCCTCTCCACCGCCGGTGGCAACTTCGTAGCCGGTGCCAGCCTCTTCGGCTACGGCCGCGGCACCGCCAAGGGCGGCTCCCCGAGGGCCCGGGTTGCCTCCTACAAGGTCTGCTGGCCGCTGGTCGCCGGCACCCAGTGCTTCGACGCGGACATCCTGGCCGGCTTCGATGCCGCCATACACGATGGCGTGGACGTCCTCTCCGTCTCCATCGGCACAGACCCCTCCCCGCCGCTGTTCAACGACAGCATTGCGATCGGGTCCTTCCACGCCGTGAAGAATGGGATCGTCGTGATTTGCTCGGCGGGGAATTCTGGCCCCGACGACGGCACGGTTACGAACCTCTCCCCTTGGCTGATCACGGTGGCAGCAAGCACCATGGACCGGGAATTCTCCAACTACGTGGTGATTGGCAATCAGAGGCGGTTTAAGGTCAGACTCTCTCGCTCAATCGGTGATGTTGTTTTGAGGGTTTGATACGCATTAGCAATTTGAAGAACTATACGAATGCACTGGAAATTGCATTTTCAAATGATGAATGTCCGCAAGATGATTAGCAATATTTCATCGAGCATGACCCTTAATCGTTGCGTTGGTTTGCAAGCTAATCTGGACAAGAGATTAAGCCTGTTTTACAGTTTGTCGCATCGCTTCAGGGATTTTGATTGTCGATTTCAGGAAACTGCTAATTCTGTAAATGCCTCCTTTTGGTTTCTCTTTTTGCCCCAAAGGGTGCGAGCTTATCAACGAAATCCTTGCCTGGAGGCAAGTTCTACAAGCTGATCAGCGCAGCGGATGCTAGATTGGCCCATGTGTCGGCTGATGAGGCGTAAGGATTGCAACCATTTCTGCACTGTTTGACATCTTGCGATTACCGCTTGCAGCTGAATCCGTTGATTCACCTCTTCTGGTTAGCTCAATGAATACTCCATTGCTAACTGTGATGTGTTTATGGTTGCATAAGGCAGGTTACTCTGCAAGAATGGAACGCTTGATCCGAGGAAGGTGAAGGGAAATATCCTGGTTTGCCTTCGGGGAGATAATGCAAGGGTCGACAAGGGAGAGCAGGCCTTGCTGGCCGGCGCGGTCGGGATGGTCCTTGCCAACAATTTGTCCATGGGAAATGAACTCAACGAGGACCCACATTTCCTTCCAGCGTCTCAGGTCAACTACACTGACGGGTCTGCCATCTTCAGTTACATCAACTCAACTAAGTAAGTGCACACAGGCTCCCTTTTGCTCCCTAATGGGAGGCAATGTTGTTCTTGGTCCAGCTTGTGAGGCCGGCATAAATTCTGTCCGCATGATTTGATGTGTTGGTGCAACCTTTTATTGTGACAGGTTTCCCACTGCTCAGATCACAAGTGTAGCGACAAATCTGGGTGTGAAGCCATCTCCATTCATGGCAGCTTTTTCCTCAAAGGGACCGAATACTATCATACCCGAAATTCTAAAGGTACTTTGAAGGTTTATCGCAGATTTACTCGTGCTGCTTTTGTAACGATAGCTAATTGAGTTACTGAAATGATTATGACCAGCCGGATATTACTGCACCCGGAGTCAGTGTCCTAGCTGCCTACACTGAAGCAGCAGGGCCGACAAATGAGGATTACGATAAACGCCGGGTTCCTTTTAATATTGTGTCAGGCACCTCGATGTCATGTCCTCATGTTTCTGGTGTTGCTGGTCTTCTGAAAACTCTACATCCAGAATGGAGTCCTGCTGCAATTCGATCGGCAATCATGACGAGTGGTGAGTATGAATGAAAGATATACTTCCACTACATTATGAGCTCAACTGTTATGTCTGATGGGCACACTGATCCTTAGGGGAGTGAAAATGACAAACCCGACTCTCTTGCAATCTCCACTGAAAACAATGTGAACCGAACCAGTAAATGATATTAATGGGTGTTTCCAAGATGCATAATGTACTGATAGATCTTTGCCCCCGGTCTGTTTGCTTGCAGCAACAATACATGACAATGCGAAGGAATCGATCATCAATACCTCCTACTACAAGGCGACTCCTTTCAGTTACGGAGCTGGACACATCCAACCCAACCGAGCTATGGACCCTGGCCTGGTCTATGATCTGGGTATCAAAGATTATCTCAACTTCTTGTGTTCTCTAGGCTACAATGCGACACAGATCTCAACATTCTCTGATGGTGCCTATAATTGTTCGAAACGCATTAATCTCCTAGACTTCAACTATCCTTCAATCACGGTTCCTAAGCTCTCAAGATCAATCACAATGACTCGAACTGTGAAGAATGTTGGCTTGCCAGGGACCTACAGGGTGTCAATACTGGAACCGAAAGGAGTTTCGGTTCTTGTCAAGCCAGCCTACCTGAAGTTCGAGAAGATTGGCGAAGAGAAGTCTTTCAAGGTTGTGCTGAAGGCGAAAGGAGCCAATTCGACTAAGGACTACTCATTCGGAGAGCTGATATGGTCGGATACTGAACATCATGTGAGGAGTCCTATTGTTGTGAAGGCCATCTCGTGATTGTTATTATAGTGCCAAAGAATGGCCTTCTTATTAAATTGATGTCAATCCTATTCATGGACGGGTGCTTCATGAATTTAAAATAATGGTTTGCAAATTAAAAGGTGTCAAAATTTATTAATTCAGAAACTAGGTTGATTAATTTTTTTATTCATCCAAATGCTAATCGGTCTTTATAATGCAAGCATTGTGCATTTTAGTCACGAAAGCATGCTTTGAATCTGCAGAAGTACTCGGTTCTCTTCTTCACCTATTACGAGAGCATTCTGCTACTGCTCCTCTTCAACCATTGTTTGGAAACTGAAGTTTCAGAAGATTATCCCTATGGCTGGATGACTAATCGGCCAGTCAGTTCAAAGAAGACTCAATGGACTGGGAAAATCAATGTCTCTTAACAAAGCTCCCCCTTTGATTGTCATATGATGTAGATATGACAGCTGAAAAATGTGAAATAGATGAGAACCCATTGTTTTAATACATTAAGAATCGGCATACACTTCTGGTCCTACTTTCGAAGTGCAGCATGACAGCACTGTATGATACAATAAACATAACATGCCTGACCATGACAGATTTGGTTTTTCCTGATGCAAGGATTTCAGGCAGAGAATAAAATATGGAAAAGCGATTCTTAATCAAACATGTATTGGCAAGAAGAGAACATTAATGAGGGAGAAGAAGGGAACCGGTGCTACTGGTTGTAGCAGGGCTGTTATTGCCACTGAGTGAGTAACTGACAGACTGCGATGGAGGGAGGCTATGCCGTACATGAATACATAGATCAAAGCCCACACCGGAAGCACAGAAAGACTTTCACCCCATTTCCAATCCTCCGCTTGGAGGTTGCAATATGTAAAGATCAATCATGGTGTCGCTCCAACTATGAAGAATGTTGGCTCTCCAGGGAGCCACTGAAAATCGATTCTACAACCGAATGAAGTTTCACTGTTTCAGTTGCTGTCCACCTGAAGGTTAAGAATATCGGTGAAGAGAGAAGTCTTTCAAGGCCATGCAAGGAGTCCTGTTGTTGCTAAGGGCGTTTCAGGGCTGCTCTGTAGTTTCTAGAGAATGGCCTTCTGGTTTAAATTGTTGCTGAGCCTATCTATGAATGGCGCTTCATGGATTTAACAAATATTCAGTTGCTGAACTACTGCATTATAAGGTTTGTTGAGAGACTTGGTCTACTTATTCGTCTAAACATTAATAGGTTATTATTATTAGGGGTGTGCAACTAGACTGGATTAATTCGGACCCGAACTAGACCACTTGAAAAATAGGATGGGGAACCAATTCCCAGTTAAACCAATTTGGGAACTAGTTGAAATTGTTGAAATTGGTCCGGGAATTGGGTCCAAGCAAAAACCCACCTGAAACCGGACTTGTTAAAAAAAAAATCGTCCATTTGTGTAGTGCCTTTAAGTCTCTCTGTCTTCGAAAATTGTTAAGAAAAGAAAGCATATCTCTGAATCAAGTTAAAAGTGAATTGTTTTCAAAAAATTGTTAAAAATAACTGATCTCATGCATTATTTTTTTTTTTAATGATCCCACCTTCAATTATAGTAATCGTCGCGGTACAAGTGCCATTAACTATTGTAACACTAATTGAAGTATTCTCAATCAAACTCAAGAAAGATGTCATCTTAAACAGCTTCACCACATATACATGAGCATGTGCATTAGATCATATTAGTAGTATTTGTGGGAATAAGACTAATATTAGATCCATATTTGTTGCTAATGTTTATGTATTGTTAGGATTTTTGCTTTGTCTTATAACATTATGAGGATTACGTTGTTGTTTTTTTGCGAATTAATGTAAAATATGAAGCTGTACAGGATATCAGACGATTGCAAAATAGGTTCCAATGAAAAAGGGGTAGACTCTATTCCTGGACCGGATATAGGGTCCAATAAAAACAAGGTAGGGTATATGATCCAAAAAAGGGGAACCGGTTACAACAGAGTTGAGTATAGGATCTATGATTGGACCCTACCCACTCTGAACCCGATCACCCCTAATTATTACGAACGTATGTGCAGTTCTGAGCAGCTCGTGCATGCTATCTATCTACTAAATAGCTGACGGTGCGCATCCTCATCCACCTCTCTTTCTAGTTTTACCCTCCAACGTATCGCATAGCTTGTTCGGATTTATGACTTTGAGTTCTAAAGGTTATGATGCATGCCATTCCTACAGAGCTACTCATTGGCACCTTCAGATCGAAGAAGACTGTTAAAATAAAGCTCCATACTTGATTGTCAAATGATACAGCAATGAAAGGGGAAACGTGTGCAATAGATGGGAATACATTACTTTGAAACATTAATAGCTACTTACCACAATCTCTTGCTTATTTCGACAGCAAAGCATGACAAAGGCACGGAAATAGATAATAAAGGAAGACGTTCCTATACTCGATTGAGACGACTTTCAGCATTTCCGATTGCAAGGAGCTCAAGCAAAGGACGAAATTCGGAAAAAGCCAACTCTACTCAGATCTCTGTTGATGAGAAAAGAGCCTTCACAAAGTAGAACGAAGCGAGGAAACCGATGCTACCAGTTGATAGCAGGGCTGCTATCGCCACGATGAGCGAGTAACCAACATAAACTGTGACCGATGGGGGCCCGCTCAAACCGTTCAGGTCAGAAACCAAGTAGTTGATGCAGTACATGAACACGAAGATGGAAGCCGAACCGGAAGCACAGAAAGACTTCCACCACCATTTCCAGTCCTCAGCTTGTAGATTGCAATAAGTAACGATCAAGGAAGTTTCAGCACAGAGAATAACAAGGGACAGAAGACAAAGGCAGAGGGTCCCCGACACGCTGTAGAATCTATTGAACCATATGCTACTCAGAAAGAAGAAGAGTTCAGTAAAGAGCGCGCCGAATGGGATTGTCCCAGCAACAAGAACTAAGAGCCACGAGGGGAGCGTCCAAGCTGGGGTTTCCCTAGGAATGTGATTGGTTTTCACAGGATATTGGATAGCCTCGGCCCAGGTCGCTAGGAGTCCCCCCAAGAGGGTGAGTGGCGCTGAAATGCAGAACCAGAGTGACAAAACTCTGACATATATGGCAGTGGACACAGCAGCGGTGCTTTGGTTGACCCACATTACGTGGTTGAGTGCTGTGTGTATGCTTAGGACGATTCCTGGAAAGAGAAATGTGATCGACCACGAAATCAACTTCCAACCATCAGTACTTCCTTTCAGCGTTCTCCACATGCGCACGCCAATGTATCCACCAACGATTCCCGAAAAGAGTAGACAATTACTATCAATGACAGTATCATTCCTCGAGCATCAGGCGTTAAGAAACAGAAGGCTGCGATGGTTACAGTCACAAATCCGGTCAGTGTGATTTGGACCCCAGTTCCAACCATCACACTGAGAAGCCTCGAGTAATTCGGCTCCCTGAATGCATCACCAGCAAGAAGCTTCCAACCCGAAGGCTCCTCGTTGGTCTGTCCTTCAGCCTGCTTATTGAGTCCCTGACGTTTTGCAAGTTCCCTAGATATTATCTTCAGGAATATCACGGAGACAGTACCGGTTAAGAGAAGGATGGTCATCAGAGAATTAAGTACCAAGAACCAACGGACTCGCGAATCTCCCTGCTTTAAATATATGTCCCAACGAGATTGCCAGTGGATATCGCTCTTCACGAACTGCACCTCATAAGTGAAGGATATCCTCTCGCTCTCCCTCACAATCTGCGATTTCTCAAGATCAGGGGGACAATTCATTGAATCTATGTTGTCATACATTCTGAGCCTTCTCATGTATTCTGGGTCGTACTTAACACTGCAAGGAACCACCCTGACGCCCACAAGCTTGAACTCCGGGGCTGCTGTATAACCATGACCGTGGTAATTGTGCTCGTTAACTAAGACCATAAACTTGAGATGATTAATGATGTAAACATCATCGCTGTTCGGCGGTGCATACCCAATTGGGAAGCCTGTCCATAGAAAGTTAATCCCATCGTGGCTGGCATACCTTATTACTGGCAAACCATCGAGCATCATGTTCACCTGGTACAGATCGTGAATGCGCTGCTTCAGAAGCCTAGCCTCGTGCTTGCTCAGGGGATTAGTGGTGCAGAGGTAGACGGACTCGTTGACATTCCCTCGGAACCGGTATGGAGAGTTGACTACTTGGTCTCCCATGAAAGCCTCGCCGACATTGGAGGCGCTTTTTCCGATCCCACACATGGGCTTGCAGTATGGGAGACTATAGTAGCTCCAGGGAAGCAAAGTGTTGATGGAGGTCAAGGAATTAACTTCGGCAAAGTGTTGATGGAGGTCATTATAGGTATACGCGTGCACGAAGATTCTTCCCAAAGAAAACCAAATTGAAGAAAAGGCAAAGAGAAAACATTTCCGGATTGCAGAGCTTGTCATCTTGATATCTGCAAGAGAATCAGTGGAATGGTTGTGGGTAGACAGCTGAATCAGGCAGCTAGACTCAAAAACATCCAACATGAAAGTCATGAACCATCACTATATAGGCACACCGCCGAAACAAATTCACAAATCATCAAAAGAAAATTTTCAGATCCTTCATAGCATCGCGGCACGAAAAACATCCTTCATCGGGACGAGGCTAGAGAGAAGCCGATCCTCTGATCTATCGCTAGTGAAAGATTATAAAGCATCATAAAATTATCCCATTATGAGAATAACAGAGCGTACCTCACAAGTGATGATCGATACCAGCCTTGGTGATGGGAAGCGACTGAAATCACTACTGGGAGTGAAGCGCTCTGGTTATTTATGGCGATGGCCAATGTAATTAACAGTCATTTCCATCGTTCTGCTTTGCTGCTTCGCATGAAGACGAAAAATCGATTTTTTTTTTTTTTTTAAAGATTAGTCGAAGTCAATACAGTCCCTGTCTGGGAAGAAACTTTGGTTTCACATATCGGACAAACGGAAATTGCTGGCAACCCAGATAGGACTCCCTAAGTCAACGTTGACGACACCATTTTCTCCCATAGTGAACGCCGACATTAATGGCGAACGTAGTCCACAAGGAAATGGCATTGATTTTTGTCAATCAATTCTAAACGGAGGAAATTATCGAAAAAAAAAATTCCTAAATGTATCAGAATTTTACCAATTTAACCTCTAAACCTTTTGATATTATTAATTAATTCTAAACATTTTTATATTATGTCAATTGAGTCCATTCAGCTATTTCCATCAGAAACCGATAATGTAGATACCGATCATCTTATAGGATATAACCGACACTAACATGAATAATTTTTAATAATATTATATATTTTTTCAATTTTTTTATATTTTTTCAATTTTTATTATCTTTAATTCTAGGATTTATGTTATCACTGTCAAGAATTATGTCAAAATTGATTGACATATGAAAAGATTCAATTACAAAACTTAATTCAAAATACACATCGGCCATCCTAATGTGAACAAATAAGATTATTTTTAGATTATGCAACTATTTATACTGAGAAAAAAGAAGATTTTGTAACTATTTATATTGAAAAAAGTTCATTTAAATAAGTCTATTGATTTTTGGATGGCCAGCTACTACTATCTTCTAGTCCATCGTTGCGCTTTACACTCGAGTGAATGGGCATGTTGTAGGTCCTCTCCTGTTCTTCGATGATGATGGACCAGGGGATAGTAGTAGTACCGTCGAATAGGATGGAGCAGGAGGGCACACAATTTTTTGAGGATGAAGATAGGTTATTTTTGATGGAGAGGGGCATGGGACAGGTGGCCCTGTACATAATCAGGTTGTGATGCAATGACGAACGTGTTAGGAGTATGACCCTTTTGATCTTCCCCAATGCAACTAATCCGCCACCTATGTATATAGATATAAAGTAGAAGGAAATGAAATTGTCACGCTTATTTATCTTCGCGTGCATTCTTTTATGTGGTATCTATCCTGAGTTGTTTCGACCCTTTTCATTTTTGCATGCTTAAAAAGTGAAAAGATTATGATAATTGCATTAGAAGTGACGAGGCGTCATAGGTTCTCTTTTGTAGTTTTCCGTCACAAAACCCTTAAGCTAGTGACTTTGAAAATTGAACAATTCATGTAATGTTGATGGCAATTGGTTGACCCAAGATTTAGCCAATACAGATAAGGAAAAGAAGGTCGATCGGGAGTTGTTTAAATTCCCATTCACGTCTCTTTGACAAAGAAAGATACATTGCTTTGAGCAAAATTGTTGGATCTTATTTTTCGCGCCCCATTTGATTTTTCTTCCTTAGACTTGAACAGGATTTATCGAATTTCTGATATTTTTGGTAATAGGGTTATTAAAATTTTGCTTTCATCTAATATTGCACTAGACTTTTGGTTTCTTTTTCTAAATAATGAACTCTCTACAATACCTTATCATGCTGCAAAAAGCTAATATGATGCCATCGGTGGATGAATACCATGAATTTCTTTCATTAGGGATAAGAGCATTGAAAGTCCCGTGACCTGTAAAAAAAGTGTGATTGCGTTCTAAAACTTATTAAAAAGTACAATTGAATTCCAAAACTTTCAAAAATCTAATTAAATTCTAAAACTTGTCGCCAAGGTGCAATTCAAGTCTTAAATCTTTTAAAAAATACAATCAAATCTTAAATCTTATCAAATTAATCCAAATAAGTCCTTTCGTTAGTTGCACTTTTCGAAATTTTTATGACTCGATTATATTATTGTGACAAGTTTTAGGATTAACTGCACTTTTTGAAAGTTTTAGGATTTAATTGTACTTTTGTGACAAGTTTTAAGACCAAATTTTACTTTTATAATAAATTTTAAGACTCGATTGTACTTTTTCAAAGTTTTAAGATTTATTTGCATTTCCGAAACAAATTCTAGGATTTTCATTATATATATCCCTTTTCTTTTATTTAACTTGCTTTGTCTTCTCTGAAAAGTCCCTACCCCTCTCTCTCTCTCTCTCTCTCTCTCTCTCTCTCAAGAAGGCATGGAGAACTTTTTGGTGAAATATGAAAGCCCAACCTGCTTATTGGGCTCAAAGTCAAGCCACGCCCTTTCCTCTTCTCCCCCGGCCCCTTCGTCCCCCCTTCAATGTGGCGTTTTTCTGGGCTTGATTTCGTTGTCCGTTGCTTCGTTTTGAGATCAGGAGGAGAGTTAAAGGAAAAAAATAAAGAACTGGGGGCATGTCTTGACATTTCTTCTGAGCTAGTGATGTTTTTGGGACCCGCCCTTTTCAGGGCAATTTGTAAAAGCTTGGTTGATGTTGATGTGCTTCTTTTGCTGCATGATGCTATTTGGGCTCTGGTACATTGAAAAAAGTAATTTTATGCCTATCTAAAACATTCTGACTTTTATGACTAAAAAGAAAAAGGGATTCTGACTATATATTCTTTTGTGATTTTTCTCCAAGAGGAAAAATCAATATTCTAATGCATTATGAAAAAGTGGTCAGCCTTGTAGCTAATAACTTATCTCTGTAGTAAATAACCTTTTATAATATGTAAAAGTAACTGGGTAATTATATGAAGTTACTTCTTTTCCATGTTTATTATATTGAAAATAATTTTTGTTTATTAGTAACAAGTTATATCTTTTATGTAATAACAATGACAAATGAAAATTTCAACTTATCTAAATTTAGGGAATTCTTGATATTCATGTCCTATAAAAAAGAATTAGTAACTAATAGAATTTTGAGATGGTTATCCACTTTTAATATGGGTAAATAGTCTGATGCAATTAACAATTCATTTATTTATGTGATTAGCAAATATTTAAAAAGAAAGCATTCATCGTATTTATAACAATATCATACATGATAAATAACTTACTATATAATTAATATCAGTAAGCTTTTACACGACGCTTTGAATTAAACTTCAAGTTAAGTTGTTACACATTAATGAATTCAATATGCTAGAATTACCCTTACCCTTAGTAATCAGTATTTATAACAAAACTCTATCAATAATACACGCATCGGATAGTGTATAATATGAGATAAAAAAAAGAGATATATATATATATATATATATAGATGTCATTTTCTTTAAAAGCAAATGAAATAATTTGCTATTATTAATATAGGATCGAAAAATAATGTTGACATGAGTTTACATCAATTATATAACAACTAAAAAGAAATGTTTGTACATCAAATTGGAAGAATAAGAATGATTGCTGCCCCGTTCTTCCTTCTTCTGTATTTTTCTTCCTGTCGCTCGGTTCTGTCTCCTGTCGGTCGCTGCAGCCTCGCTAGGGTTTTGGGTTTTCTCGGCCATCGCCGGCCGGCGAGTCGCTTGAATCGGAAGGAAGGGAACTGGGCTCTCGCGAAAACTTCATCTCAATGGAAAACGAAGCTGATCAGCAGAACCCACTTTCCAATGAATTGGATTCTCTCTCCGTCAAATCTCAGGCAGAAGGGGCCTCGCCCTCCTCCTCGAGTTGCCCGACGGAAAACCAGTAAGCTCTTCGAAATCCCACTTCGTGTCATGATCTGGGAAACTGTCGAGCGTGAAATTCATTGACTTTGGTTGGCGGGGCTTGTTTTGTTCAGGATGAGTCCGGAGGAAAGGTTTCGAATTGTGAGGAGCATCGGGGAAGAGTGCATTCAGGAAGACGAGCTGCTGAATCTTCTAACCAAGAAACCCCAACCCATTTGCTACGATGGGTTCGAACCATCTGGCAGAATGCACATTGCTCAGGTCTTGTTTTCCCCTGATTTCCCGAGTTACGAGTCTGATTATGTTGCATTTGGCCCATGATGGTTTACTAGTGTGCTCTACATGGTTTGGCGTTATTACCCGTGGCGTTGGCAATGTCTACATCTGCTTTGCCTATTTTGATTCATGGATGCAGAATCAAGAATTTACCTGCCTTTGATTTGGAAAGTATGCGCACTTGAGATATTTTATATCTTGCATCCGGGCGAAGTGGCCTAGTTTTTGCCTCCAAGTTGTTTAGGCACAGACAGAATGGTCCTGTAAAAGAAGACATTGCAATTTTAGTTTGTCCTCCATGGAGTATCATTTGGAAATGTCCAAACACTGTGATGACAGATTGCAATGGTTTTCCTGCACCATAATGATGCTTGGTTTTGTAATTTAGTGAATACTAGAGAAGAAAACAAATTTGATGCAAGTTGAGGCTGATGAAATGTACTTTGCTGTCTGTTTAGTCTGTGACATCAAGTCGTGCTTCAGTTCAGAATAAGCTTGCATATTGCCATTCCATGGTGCATAAGTCGATTTGTTTGCTAGCTTTGCTTATTGTGTGCTTCATCCAATCTCTCTCTGTTTTATTGTAGGTGTGCTCAACTATTCTTTGCCTTGTTTTTCAGAGAGAAAAGATATCTTGATGTGAAGGACTTATCTGCTGGTTCATTGAGTGGACTGATTTAAGTTTTAGAGACATTTTGCTATATAGTGCACTGTTTTCTGCTGCTTCACGTACACTTCTGAAGAAAACTTGCTTTTTCAAATTTAAGCTGGAAATTACTGCTGAAATTTTGTTGAGACTGGCTTTTATCAGTTTTGAAGTTTATATTTACATTTTCCTTTGGAGCAGGGAGTCATGAAGACAATAAGTGTGAACAAAATGACTTCTGCTGGATGCAAAGTGAAGATATGGATTGCTGATTGGTTTGCACAATTGAACAACAAAATGAATGGAGACTTGAAGAAAATCCAAACGGTTGGACGCTATTTGATTGAGATATGGAAAGCTGTTGGCATGGATCTTGCCGATAATAAAGTGGAATTTCTGTGGTCGTCAGAAGAAATTAACTCCCGGGCACATGAATACTGGCCATTGGTTATGGACATTGCCCGCCGAAACAAGCTCCCTAGGATAATCAGGTATATAACTAAGGCCTCCAGTTATTATGTCGATTGGGACTGATATAACAGATTGTGGCTCATAAATTTTCTTGTTTCTAGGTGCTCACAGATAATGGGTCGTACTGAACAGGATGAGCTCAGCGCAGCCCAAATTTTCTACCCATGCATGCAATGTGCTGACATATTTTTCTTGAAGGTTCTTATAGTAGTTTTCATAAGACTTTGTTGAAATACTTGTTTTCTGTCAATTCGTATGTTAGTTGGTCTACGACTTCTTAGAGATAATCTTTGCTTGGTTATTACTTTCCCTCATGATAATTTTTTAAGCAGTTTATTCTTATCATTGTATGAATTCTTTTAAAAGACTGCAAGCACTATGAGTACCATGCAGGAAAGTATGAGTTGTATGCATGAGTCTTTCTGTTGGATAATATGGGGTCTCAGAACCTTTGGTACCACCGTAGATGACTGTTTGCAAAATGTGTATGCTGAGTTGTACTTGATAGTGCAGTGAAGGAATAGTGATTGAGACAGTTGATGGTATTCTGGTAGCCTTGCTTTCTATGTATCTTAAAGGTTGTGCTGTATCTTCTTGTCACTAAGAGAATCTCCATTCACAATGCTTTTATTTGAACAGGCTGACATTTGTCAACTGGGAATGGATCAACGGAAGGTGAATGTACTTGCTAGAGAGTACTGTGATGACATAAAGAGAAAGAATAAGCCTATCATTTTGTCTCATCGTACGGTTCAACTCTCTTTCTTCTTATAAAGTTAGTTGTTTCTCTAAGGTTGGAATGGTTATTTTGGTCTTGATTGTTTCGGTATGTAGATATGCTTCCTGGTCTGCAGCAAGGCCAAGAAAAAATGTCAAAAAGCGATCCGTCATCATCCATCTTTATGGAAGATACCGAGGTAAAATTTTGTGACAGAGCTGCATATTTTTGTGCAGTATTGAGGAGCTGCCTTTTTTATTTTATGTTCTGCAGAATAAAATATTTATGGCATCTGTAGGCTGAGGTCAATCTGAAGATAAAAAAAGCGTACTGTCCACCTAAGATTGCTGAAGGCAACCCATGTTTAGAGTACATAAAACACATCATATTGCCGTGGTTTAATGAGTTCAAAGTGGAGCGACCTGCAGATAATGGCGGTGACAAGTGAGTTGCTATGACATTGAAATGTTGTTGCTTTTTCACATGCCATTTTCTCTTGCTAATGGAATGTTAGTGTATTTTAATTACTTTGTTTCTCTTTATTGCTATCTTGTGGTGTAGGACCTTTAAAAGCTTTGAAGAACTTGTTGTCGACTACGAAAGTGGAGATTTGCATCCTGGTGATCTGAAACCAGCCCTTTCAAAGTCTTTGAATAAGATACTTCAGGTAAACTCTCGTTCGATCCTAATGAGCATCTTTTATGCGGGCACAATTGGTTGAGAACCCACCATTTGGTCTCCTCAAAGTATGGAAGACAGCATGAGCATTTCCATGCACAAATTTTAGGAGTGCACTCTTATTTTGCAATTACAGCAACAGAAACCCTCACGAACTTCTCTTAGGGGTTTGGGAGGGGGTGAGGGGGACTCGTGTATCTATAGCTCCTTGGCGAAATTAATAATTCCTTTTAACTTATGCAGCCTGTACGTGATCATTTCAACAAAGACGCTAATGCGAAGGATCTGCTGAAGAGAGTTAAGGTATGTTTTTTTCCCGTCCATTCAGATTACAGCAGCAATTTGGGTCTAGTTTTTTAAGCTCCTTATACTTTATCTGCAATTGACATGCACCCAGTAGTCTTTTCAAAATTGATGCGTGATTTTGTCCTCTGTCAATGTAGGGATACAGGGTCAGTCGGTAATGTGGCGCTCGGTCACGAAAGGACATGACAACCAGTTGATTCCTGTCGCGGTTGTTTGGATGAAAATCTAGTTTACGTGTTGACACCAGAGAATTTTTTTGTCTTTGTGCTATGAGCATGCCAAGTATTTATTTGCAAGCTACAGGTCGCTTGCACTGGTTCACGCAACATCTTCATTGAATAACCACAGAATTTTTTTGTAACTTGCAGTACTAGTTAAGGATCTGTTCAACAATTTACTTGGCTTGATTTACATTATCCAATTTAGAGTTTGCATCTTATCAGTAGGACATGGCTTTGCATATTTGCTGGTTTCCTCAATGGCCTTTCCAAATTCAGCGGGGGAGACATTTGGGGAAGCATTCTTAACAAGAAGAGTTTTTGAGTAAAAGGGCACTTGTTTCCATCATAAAACCCCTGGATGGAAAAGCTTGGACTTTGAAACTTGGATAATCCATGTAATGTTGATGCCGACTTGTTGACACCCTAAACAGAGGAGTAGAAGGTTGGCAGGGAGATGTTTACCGACACAAGTTTGTTGAGATTACAACTAAAAGATGACCAAAAGAAAATTAATGTAGCATTGACGTTGAGCCAAACTCGTATGTCGTCATTTTTCTTTACCAAAGAAAAACATCACATGGCAGCGTGAACTAACTAATTTAGTTCATCCGGCTGATTTTAGTTAGAAATTGTAAATATAGGCATTGACTATCTTATATAGTGTGGTCAACATGGTGCGGTCATGAACAAAATTTTTAATATTTTTTGAATATTTTTTCTTCTTTTTTCATTTTTTTTCCTTCATTCTTTTTTCCCTGTGGCCGCTAGTGGAGGAGCAAAATTCCAGAAACACACCTCTTATGTTTTAAAAAACCAAATCCCTAATGGCCCAGTGGTTGCTAGCCATTAGGGAAACAAAAGAGTGAAGGAAAAAAAATTATTAGAAATTGTCCATTTTGGTGCCAACCGCGCTATTTAAGACAATCAACTTCCATATCAATGATTCTGACCAAAATTGGCTAGATAGATTGTGTCGGCACAAATATAAAATGTTTAGAACTCAATTGATAAAAAAAAAAATTAGGATTGAATTGACACAACTAAGACTTTTTTTGGTAAATCTATCTCTTCCCCTCCTATTTATCCTAGTGATGATTAATCTAACATCGTCGTATTATCTTCTCTTGGTGTTGCTTTGCATGAAGGAGAAGAAATGACCGAAGTTCTACATTAAACTCATTCAATCGCTTTCTAGGATGACTTGGTCTCATGTCTGGACATGTAGGAACCGCCCGCAACGAGAAACAACATGCCAAGTGAACGTCTACGACACCAGTTTTCTCACGGTTGATATCGACACCGATTGATGCACAAGAAGCAAATTTATGCAGTTCATAAGTGGCTTTCATTGCCGTTTTATCTATTGAACAAGACTCGAAAAGGGATGAATTCGAAAAGCAAGGAAGGACATTCGGCGCATATCTCAATCTGCTCGCTTGAAGGGACTCCAGTTTCCTCATAGTTGAATCTCATGGTTTTTTGACAGCTCCTAGAGATTTTCACAACCCGTCGGTCTTCTGACTTGAGCTATCTTTTGATCACGACCCGTAAGCTCATGGGATCGATCAAGGTGTGACTCGAATTATGAAGAGCGCTGGCTCACCAGGGAGCTACAGAGCATCGATTCTACAACTGAACGGAGTTCCGCTATCTCAGTTCTTGTCCACCTGAAGGTTAAGAAAATTGGTGAAGTCTTACTGTTGAGAAGAGCATTCCAGGGCTGTCCCTGTAATGTCTAGAGAACGGCATTCTTGTTGAAAGTGATGCTAAGCCTAGTTATGAATGGTGGTGCTTCATGGACAAATACTCTGTTGCTGAGAAGGGCATTTGAGGGCTGTTGCTGTAGTATTTGCTTATTCATCTAAACATTAATAGGCCATTAACAGGAAGGTATCTGCAGTCTGAGTTGCTTGCTAACGCTATCTATCTGCTAGTATCCGACGGTGCCCATCATCGTCCACCTCTCCTTCTAGCGTTACCCTCCAGCGTATCTCATAGCTTGTTTGGATATATAACTTTGAGTACTAAAGGCTCTGATGCTTGACATTCCTGCAGAACTACTAATCTGCGCCTTCAGTTCGAAGAAGACTGTTTTACTATAAAGATTTGTACTTG
This sequence comes from Corymbia citriodora subsp. variegata, assembly GCA_014858505.1. Classification (NCBI taxonomy): domain Eukaryota; kingdom Viridiplantae; phylum Streptophyta; class Magnoliopsida; order Myrtales; family Myrtaceae; genus Corymbia; species Corymbia citriodora. The sequence continues at coordinate 3,406,072 of CM026410.1, forward strand.
ATTGTCAAATGATACAGCAACAGCGGTGGAAATGCGTGCGATAGATGGGAATACATTACTTCGAGTAATAGCTACTTAAAAATATTCTTGTGTTTCTTTCGACAGCAAAACATGATAAAGGCAAGGCAATAGAAGATAAAGTAACACATTCCTCAGTCCAGGTGACTTCAGTTTTCTGAATAAAAGGAGCTCAAGCAGAGGATGAATTTCAGAAGCAGTGACTTCACTCAGATCTCTGTTGATGAGAAGAGAGCATTCACAAAGTAGAGCGAAGCGAGGAAACCAATGCTTCCAGTTGATAGCAGGGTGCCTATAGCCACGATGAGCGAGTAACCAACATAAACTGTGACAGACGGAGGCCCGCTTAAACCGTTCAGGTCAAAAACCAAGTAATTGATGCAGTACGTGAACACATAGATGGAAGCTGAACCGGAAGCACAGAAAGACTTCCACCACCACTTCCAGTCCTCGGCTTGTAGATTGCGATAAGTAACGATCAAGGAAGTTTCGGCACAGACAATAACAAGGGACAGAAGACAGAGACAGAGGGTCCCCGACATGCTGTAGGACCTACCGAGGCATATGCTACTCAGAAAGAAGAAGAGTTCGATAAAAACCGTGCAGAAGGGGATCATCCCAACACTGAGAACTAAGAGCCACGAAGGGAGTGTCCGAGCAGGGATTTCCCTAGGAATGTGATTGGTTTTCACAGGATATTGGATAGCCTCAGCCCGGGTTGCTAGGAATCCTCCCAAGAGGGTGAGTGGCACTGAAATGCAGAACCAGAGCAATAAAACGGTGACGTACATGGAGATGGAAATAGCGGCGGTGCTTTGGTTAACCCACATTACAAGGTTGAGCGCTGTGTGTATGCTTAGGACGATTCCTGGAAAGAGAAATATGATCGACCATGAAACCGACTTCCAACCATCAGTACTTCCTTTCAAAGTTCTCCACAGACGCACGCCAATGTACCCACCAACAATTCCTGAAAAATAGTAGCTAGTCATCATCAAAGTCAGTATCATTCCTCGAGCACTGGGCAGTATGAAGCCAAAGGCTGCAATTGTTGCAGTCATGATACCGGTCAGTGTGATTTGGACCCCAGTTCCGACCATCACACTGAGAAGCTTAGAGTGATTTGGTTCTCTGAATGCATCGCCAGTGAGAAGCTTCCAACCCGAAGGCTCCTCATCAATATGTGCTTTGGCCTGCTTATCAATTCCCTGGCATTTTGTGAGTTCCCTAGACATCGTCTTCAGAAATATTGCAAAGACGATGCCGGTTAAAAGAAGGATGGTTATCAGAGAATTCAGTACCGAGAACCAATGGACTCGGGAATCTCCCTGCTCCAAATAAATGTCCCAACGAGATTGCCACTTGATATCGCTCTTCAAAAACTGAACCTCGTAAGTAAAGGATATCCTCTCGTTCTCCCTCACGACTTGCCATTTCTCGAGCTCAAGGGGACATTCCATGGAATCTATGTTGTCGAACATTTTGAGCTTTTTCATGTTTTCCTGGTCGTGTTTAACACTGCAGGGAACCACCCTGAAGCCCACAATCTCAAACGGCGGCGCCGGTTCATAACCCTTAGTGACTGTACCATTTGATGGTGCATCAGAAACCATCATGCCATAACCACGGCTTCTGTGCTCGTTCACCAAGACTGTGAACTTGAGATGATTAATAATGTAAACATCATCGCTGTTCTGCACTGTATACCCGATTGGGAAGCCGGTCTGTTGAATGTTAAACCGACCATAGACATAACTTATTACTGGCAAACCGTCAAGCATCATGTTCACTTGGTACATGTTGCGAATCCGCTGCTTCAGGATCCTTACCTCGTGCTCACTCAGGCGATTAGTTGTGCAGAGGTAGATGGACTCATTGACATACCCTTGGAACCGGTACGGCGAGTTCAAGATTTGGTCTCCCGTGGGAGCGGTGCCAACACTGCCGACATGTTCTCGGATCCCACTCGTGGGTCTGCAGTATGGGAGACTATAGTAGCTCAAGGGAAGCAAAGTTTCGATGGAGGTCAAGGAATTAACTTGGGCAAACATGAGGTCATTACTGGCGTATGTGTGCATGTAGCTTCTTGCCAAAGAAAACCAAATTGAAGAGAGTGCAAACAAAACCAAATTCTTGATTGCAGGGCTTGTCATCTTGATATATGCAAGAGAACCGACTGAATGGCTGTGAGTAGAGCACCAAATTAGGCAATTAACTCCAAGTTCAAATCATAATTGAACTCCATATATAATCTCTAGTTGTACATATATATATACAAAGATATGCACAATCCGCATATCATCAATGAAACATTTTCAGATCTTTCATGGTTTTTAATATCGCAGCATGGGAAAAACACCCTTCATCGGCATGAGGCTAAAGAGAAGCAGATCCTTTGATCTATCACTAATGAAACTCTATGAAGCATCAGAATCTAATCCATCATGGAAGCAAGATCATATGATGTAGAACGTACCTCACAAGTGATGAATAATGCTGGCCCTGGTGATGGGAAGCAACTGAAATTGCTTCCGGAGGTGAAGCGCTCTCGTTGTTTATCAGGTAACTAATGTAATCAACGAGTCATTTTCGTCTTCTGCTTCGTTGTTTCCCATGAAGAGGAAAATTTCAAAACTTCTTTAATATTAATTATAATCAATATAGTCACTTTCTCGGAAGACTTGGACAAGAGGGAGTCACCTTCAACTAGTAACGACAATCCAAGTCAACGGTGACGGCACCACTTTCTCCCATCTCATAGGAGAAAATATTGAATGAGTTTAATAGTCCATGTAGGATGGTGCTGGGCCCACAGTAGCAGCAAACCCTCCCTCTCCTCTCTCCTCTCTTCTCCTCTCTCCTCTCTCTTCTGGTTCAACGCTCCGCTCTCTCTCCTCCGCGCTCTCCTCTCTCCTCTCTCCTCTCTCCTCTCTCTTCTGGTTCAACGCTCCGATCGAGTCGAGCCTCTGCAGCTTCAGGTCCTGCTTGTACCGGTTGATGAAGGCGTCGGCTTTCGCGTCGATCTCGTCCCCTCCTTCCACGGACGGCGCCGACAGCCGCTCTTTTTCCTGCCCTCTCTCGCCGTCTGGGGCCTCCAGCGCTCCACGATGGGCTTGTCCTCCTCCTCCACGCCGAAGACTGGCCATGGGCAGCCCGCCCTCCTCACTTGATGGTCTTGATGGACCCGACCCGCGTCGGTGTAGGGAACTGAGTCGTCATCTTCGGAATCGGAGTCGACCCCGAGGTGGTGAAGCGCGTCTTCATCCGGGTCGGGATTGCTCGATCTGTACAAGGAAGAGAAGTTGATGGACTTGACACGCTCGAGGAGAGACGGGGCTCACGCGAGGCGGGGCGGCTCAGCTCGGTCCGCATACTCCGGCTCCGATGGACATTCGTCGTGGTGGGCTTCCGGCTGGGCGTAGCTCGGCACTTGGGACTTGTAGAGAGAAGTCGAAACCAGAAGAGAGAGGAGAGAGGAGAGAGGAGAGGGAGGGAGACAGCATGGACTCGGATGGACACGTGTCTATAGATGAGTGGCGAGTTGCACCATCCTATGTGGACTATTAAACTCACCTAATATTTTCTCCTCCCATAATGAATATCGACAATAGGCTGTGTACGATTGTCGTTGATCCCGGGGACAATCTCCAGAAAATTCAGTTCACAAATGCCTCGAGAGCATTAGTTAAGATTACAACATATGGTTTTAAGGTAAATCGACGTATTTTGAAAATGGTTATATCTTCCTCCAATCACCATTTTTAACTGTCGAGTTACACATTTGCTTGCGACATTAATTAAATACAAATATGGATGATGCCTATGGAGGAAAACACGACCCTTTGGAAAATCGAGCAAGAACACACATGAAAGTCACCCACTTCAGATGGAGATAAGTATTGACCCGGGGGCAACAAAACATAAATCTTCCAATGATCATATGCCCAACCCAAGCTTCATCAATCCATCAAACCAATTTGTCAATCATGGAAGCACATGACAAATTCGTCCTCAACATGGTCCAATGGATTCGAAGCACATAAGATAGCATTTATTGATGATTTGTGGCTTAAATACAAGGCTGAAGTAGTAATGGGTGTGTTCTCTTTGTATGGTGTGCTATGTTTGTCTTTTTTTTTGTCTTAATTCATTTAGTGTGCCATGTTTGTCTTCTTGAGTCTTTAATGCAAGACTAGAATGTCAAAGAGTTTTTATTGTAAGTTTGAAAGAATAGGGAGCTAGTCTATATTATTAGGCTGAAGAGTATGAATGTAAAGTGTGCTCAATTTGTCTTCTTACATTAGAGTGTCTTTAATGCAATGTTAGAATTTCAAAAAGTCTTAATTGTAAGTTTGAAAGAATGGGAGCTAGTCTTCATTTTTAGGCTTAGATGCAAGAAGTAGAGTGTACTAACATTTATTCTAAGAGTCTTAGTATAATGTCCTAGTATTGCTATAAATAGAGATGTAATTCGTATGGAGGACACACTTGATATGCAATCCATGAGATTTCCTCTTAAAAGGAGTCATTTCCTTCAAATTTTGGTTATTTATCCATTTGTATGGTGGTGAGCCTTAAGTTCTTTATCCTTAGTTGGTGGATTGTTCCTTTAGATTTTTGTGGTGAGCTACATCTATCCTAGCTTTGTTTTCATCCATAATACACTCCATTTTACCTCCATTCCACATTTCATTAAGTTCCCATTTTAATAGAAACCACTAGTACATTTCATCTTCCATATATCCAAATAAACATTTATCCATTTATTCTTTCCATAAAACATTACACAAGAAATGAATTTCTCACTTCTTCGTTCCCGTCACGCATCAAGTATGTTTCCATAGGATAACTGATGCCGTCATTAGGGCACTCTTTAGCATTTTTCTAGAATTAATAGTGATAAGATGAATTTTCAATGAAAAATGACATTAATAATTATATATTTTCTCAAAGGAATATTTCATAATAAATATACTACTTCGACAAAAGAAAAATGTCTTTCTTTTGCTGATAAAAATGCTGTATATTTGTGAAATTGCATTTCTTCTTTTACACAACGATAGTCAAGTGAACCTTTTAATTTGAGAGCATGAAAAGCACCATGAGGATGAAGCTACTCGTACGGCTGGACAAGAATGACCTCCTTTTCTAGTCCTTCATTATCATTCACCAATACGACACACTCTGGCTTCAATGAATTTGATGACGAGAACGACCTTTGGCTTAGCTATTTCATTCCTCTTCTTGTGAGGGTTGATTTACTCGGGGCATTTGGGCCACCCGACTCTTTGTCCTGCCCAACTACTACGCTACGACAAGTGGAATGTGAAAACGGGAAGATTGAAGAGAAATGGACCGGTAGATCGTTCTTTGGCAGAAAATAATTGGTGTTTACAATAGAGAATGGTTTCATAGAGCTTCTGGTTTTTGCATGCTGAAATTGACTAGCTGCAGAAATTTCTTCACGAGTGCAAGTCATCAAAGCGAAAATTAAGATTGCCTCCATTAGGAATTCTATTAAGGGAAGATTATGAGGCACAAGAAGATGCATAATGGAGTTAAATGACACCATAAGTAAAATGGCGAACAGCAATGTTGAAGCAGTAATGATAAGTACCTTATATACAATGGCAATACTCTCACGATGCTGAGCAAATAGTATTGCCACCTCTTTCCCTCCTAGTTATCTTTGTGCTTGGCGTGAAGGAGACGAAATGACCAAAGATCTACATCAAACTCATTGAATCGCTTTCTAGGAAGACTTGATTTTATGCACCTTCAGTTCGAAGAACACTGTTAATAATAAAGCTCCTTACTGGATTGTCAGATGATACAGTAATGACTGTCGAAATGTGTGCACTAGATGGGAATACATTACTTGGAAACAGTAATAGCTATTTACAGCAATCTTGTGCCTATTTCGACAGTGAAAGATGACGAAGGCATGGTAATAGATAGTGAAGTAAAACATTCCTGTACTCAATCCAGGCGACTTCAGTTTTCCGAAGGTAAAGAGCTCAAGCGGAGAATGAAATTCGGAAAAAGTTGACCCTTCTTAGATCTCTGTTGATGAGAAGAGAGCATTCACAAAGAAGAACGAAGCGAGAAAACCGATGCTACCAGTTGATAGCAGGACTGCTATTGCCATGATGAGAAAGTAACCAACATAAACTGTGACCGATGGGGGCCCGCTCAAACCAAGGAGGTCAAAGACCAAGTAATTGATGCAGTACATGAACACATAGACGGAAGCTGAACCGGAAGCATAGAAAGACTTCCACCACCAGTTCCAGTCCTCGGCTCGTAGATTGCGATAAGTAATGATCAAGGAAGTTTCGGCACAGATAATAACAAGGGACAGAAGACAAAGGCAGAGGCTCCCCGACACACTGTAGAACCTACTGAGGCAAATGCTACTCAGAAAGAAGAAGAGTTCAATAAGGAGTGTGCTAAATGGGAACATCCCAGCACAAAGAACTAAGAGCCACGAGGGAAGTGTCCTAGCCGGGATTTCCCTTGGAATTTGATTGGTTTTCACAGGATATTGGATAGCCTTGGCCCATGTCGCTATGAGTCCTCCCAAGAGGGTGATTGGTGCTGAAATGCAGAACCAGAGCAACAAAACTCTGACATACATGGAGATGGAAACAGCGGTGATGCTATGGTTGACCCACATTATAAGGTTGAGCGCCACATGTATGATTAGAATGGTTCCTGGAAAGAGAAATGCAATTGACCATGAAACCAACTTCCAACCATCAGTACTTCCTTTCAGCATTCTCCACAGACGGATGCCAATGTACCCCCCAACAATGCCCGAAAAAGAGTAGACAGTTACTATCAACATCAGTATCATTCCTCGAGCATTGGGCAGTACGAAGCCAAAGGCTACAATGGTTACAGTCACAAACCCGGTCAGTGTGATTTGGACACCAGTTCCAACCATCACACTGAGAAGCCTAGAGTGATTTGGCTCTCTGAATGCATCACCGGCGAGAAGCTTCCAACCTAAAGGCTCCTCATTGGTCTGTGCTTCAGCCTGCTTATCGAGTCCCCAGCAATTTGTAAGTTTCCTAGATATTGTCTTCAGGAATATGGCAGAGACGATACTGGTTAAGAGAAGGATAGCCATCAGAGAATAGAGTACTGAGAACCTACGGGCTTCAGGATCTCCTTCCCTTGAGTAAGTGTCCCAACGAGATTGCCACCTGATATTGCTCTTCACAAACTGAACCTCATAGGTGAAGGATATGCTCTCGTTCTCCTTCACAACCTGTGATGTCTCAAGATCAAGGGGACATTCCATTGAATCTATGTTGTCGTACATTTTGAGCCTTTTCATGTTTTCCTGGTCATGTTTAACACTGCAAGGAACCACCGCGAAGCCCACAATCTCGAACAGCGGTGCTGGTTCATCACCCTTAGAGACTGATGGCACATCTAAATCCGTTATATTGTAACCGTGGCCTCTGTGCTCATTCACCAAGACTGTGAACTTAAGATGATTAATGATGTCTATGTCATCGCTGGTCAGTGGTACATACCCAATCGGGAAGCCAGTCCATTGAATGTTAATCCCACCAGACCTGGCATACCTTACTGCTGGCAAACCGTCGAGCATCATGTTCACTTGGTACAAATCACTGGTGCGCTGCTTCAAGAGCCTGACCTCAGGCTCACTCAGGGGATCAGTGGTGCAGAGGTAGATGGACTCATTGACATTCCCTCGGAACCGGTATGGAGTGTTGACGATTTGGTCTCCCATGAGAGCGGAGCCAACATTGCCAACACGTTCTAGGATCCCACCGATGGGCTTGCAGTATGGGAGACTATAGTAGCTGAAGGGAAGCCAATTTTCGAAGGAGGTCAAGGAATTAACTTCGGCATATATGAGGCCATTATAGGTGTACGTGTGCATGTAGCTTCTTGCCAAAGAAAACCAAATTGAATAAAGGGCAAAGAAAACCCAATTCCAGATTGCAGAGCTTCTCATCTTGATATCTGCAAGAAAATCGGTTGACTGGTGGTGACTAGACAGCTAAATCAGGCAACAAAGCTCAAGTTCAAATGACAACTAACCTCAAACATCCTACATAAAGGTCATGAACAACCACTATACACACGCCCCCGAAACAATTCACAAATCATCGAATGAAAAATTTCAGATCTTTCATGGTATGCAGCACGAAAGGCATCTTTCATCGCCATGAGGCTAGAGAGAAGCAGATACTCTAATCTATTACTAATGAAAGATTATATAAATCAGAACATACCTCACAAGTGAAAAATGATGGGAAGCAACTGAAATTGCTTCCAGAAGTGAAGCGCTCTCGTTGTTTATGCGATGATTAATGTAACTAACGAGTCATTTTCATCCCATGAAGGGGAAAAATTGAAAAGTTATCTAATATTAATTAAAATCAATTCAGTCACTTTCTTGCTAGAAACTTGGTTTTATACGTGGACAAAGTGGAAGTAGCCGGCATCCCAGAAACGACACTCCAGGTGTTGGTTGACGACCAATTACTCTTATAGTGAATATCGATATCAGGAACACACCAAAAAAACATATGTATCGACATTAGGGGCAAACGCAGTTCACAAGGAAATGGCTTTGATTTTTGGACGAATGGGACTAGAATGAGATGAAACATAGAAATGGAGGACGTTTGCCCCAATTGCCAAGGTACGGTGGCAAGCCCGATGAGGTAAATGTATGAGGCTGCATGGTAGGGGTGATCGGTTGGTTCCTTTTTTGGACCATGCACCCTATTCTGTTTACACAGACCCGACTTTCTGGTCTGAGAACAGGATCTACCTTGTTTCCATTGAAACCTTGGGTAGCGATCCCTCGGCGGTGAGCGGTAGGGGGGCTAGCAGTGAGCAGCGTCTGGTCTGAGCTTGGTCGAGCTCGGTCACAGCGGCTGAACAGCCAGCAGAGGCAACGACCAGCAAGCAACCATCTGTAGCAGCAAACAGCAGCAATAGCCGGGGCTGAGAAGACGCTCGCTTGGGCGTACACCAGGAGCTAATATCATGTTGCCCGCCCACCTCAGCTCAATCCGCCTGCCTCCGCTCGCCCGCCTCTTCCGCTGCCCCTCCTCCTCTGTCCTCCTCCCGTCTCCTCCGGCACGCCTCCTCCGCCCGATCCACGTCTGGTATGGTTTAACAGATCTGGTCTGGCCACCCAGTCTCCTCATCCCACCTCCGCCTCCGCCCCGGCTCCTCCGAACCCCGGCTCCCGGATATAGTCTAGCCCCGAGCCCATCTAATATCCAGATCTGGTCTGGCCGCTGCCCAGCCACCTCCTCCCGCCGGAGAAGGGAGCTCGGCTGTGTGTTGGGCCGTCATCGGAGAAGCAGAAGCGAGCGGTGACCGTCGGTCGGGCAGCGGTTTGAATAACGGGAGACTAACCCAGAATGGCAAAGTAACTAGAGCCGACAATGAATTGTTGATAACACTATGAATCTAGTTCGAGAGCTAACGAGGAGTTGACCAAGCACTTTCACAAGGCCCAACGAGCGGCATCAGAACTAGACAAAACAAGGCTCAAAGTCCTAACCTACCTTGGATTTGACCTACCTTGAATTTGGTGAGAATGAAGATGGATGACCTCACAGCTTCTTCACTTTCAAGCTTCCACCCACTCACAGCTTCCCTTATCTTGCACTCTACCCGCCCCTCTCTTTTAAGTCTCCAGCCACTCTTTTCTTAGCCATGCAAAAATCCACCGCTCCCCCTCTGTTTTTTCCGCCCGTCCTTCCTTTCATCGCAGCAGGTCCCTGCCCCCATATTTCCTCGCCCGTGTGTGCGCCCGCAGCAGTTCTGCTTCTTGGGACTGATAGCTTTTTTCTGCTAAAATAGCAACAGATTATCTCCACTGCTGTCTACTGTAAATGCTGTCATAAAGCAGCCGCGTGTGATTGCTTCTATTTCTTTCCAAGAAAATCGGTTCAAAAATTGGTCCGGGTGGTTTCCATTCTAAACTGTTCCAAAAAACTGAAGCTAGTTCCGGACTGGTTTCATTAGAAATCGGTTCTTAGATTTATTTTTCAGGTGGTCCAGTTCAATTCCAGTTACACACCCCTACGTAGATGATAGAGTTGGAGACATTTTTTCTTTCCTTCTAGGGACAATCTCTTAAAAGCCTAAATTTAGGGGAATTCCATTAACAAATGCCACAGCCACACTCAAGATAATTAATAAGAGTAACAATGCACAATAACTCATTTTGAAAAGGGCTATACCTTCCCACGGCCATTCTCACGATTTTGTTGGGGTGTGGTTCATATTATTCATTAGTAGGAAGGCACAAGAAGTCAGAGGGCTTTTATAAAAAGGCCCGTATTTTATTAGTAATTTGAGTTTGGGTTTATGAATAACTATTGAATGGTCTAAGTTTTTATTGTGCAATATGTGTATATAATTTCTTTCTCTTATAATTGATAGTTGTAATAGAGTGATGAGGGTGCTAATAATAGCTAAATCCTCTACTGGATGTAGTCCTAATTTAAGGATGAATCGGTATAAAATATTGTATCTCAATTTCTCTTTTTCGCTTTATTTTCTATTTTGTTGTGTTTATGTGCTTAATCCTAAAATATTTGTGGGTTATAATTGAGAGTCGTAATATAGAGATGGAGTGTGCTAATTCTAGTGGAACTCTCTACTGCAGGGACACGTTATGCTCCTTGGCATGATTCATAATTCGTTTTTGACAAAAATCTAGTTTTAGGTTTGGATATTGGAGAATTTTTTTGTCCTTGTGCTATGAGCACGCCAGGTATACATTTGCAAGCTACTGGTTACTTGCACTAATTTACGTGACATCTTCACAGAATCACCACAGAATTTTCCTGTAATTCGCAGTAAGAATCTGGTCAATAGCTTTACCTGGTTTTGATTTACATCGTTCAACTTAAAGTTTGCATGTTATCAGTAGAAGGAATTGGCTCTGTCTTTTTGCTGCTTTCCTTTTGCGATGCTTTTCCGAATTTAGCGGTGGTGGCACTCGGGGAAGCATGCTTGATAAGAAAAGTTTTTTGAGTTCAAGGGCACTTGTTTCCATCATAAGATCCTGATTATTAGGATCACATGAAAAAGCTTGTGACTTCAAAAATCGAATAATTCATGTAATTTGATGGTAATTGGTTAATCCAAGATCTATCCAAAACAGATAAGGAATTGGATGTATCAAATTTCTGATATTTTGCAATCGAGTTTCTAAAATTTTATTTTTCATCTATCCATTACATCAGATTTTTGATTTCTTTTTGTCAAGCAATGAATTCTTTACGATCCATTATTGAACCGCGAGCCAATAAATACCATGAAATTTGTTTTCTAGTATTGCTGATCTAATGATGTTCTAGCACTCGCCTTTTTCAGGGCATTTTTTAAGCTTGGTTGATGTGCTTCATTTGCCACATGATACTGATTTTTTTAGGGTAGACGATCTTTTCAAGTAGTAATTTTTACCTACTTGTTGACCTTCACATGGATTGCAAATTAGAAGCTTGTTTACATAATAAATGGGACTTGATGTATTCTTTACACTATTATTAGTGCCTTGATATGTTAAAAAATGTTAGTTTATGCCTATCTAAAATACTCTGCCTATGACAAAAGAAAAACCCTGACCATATATTCTTTTATGATTTTTTTCAAGAGGAAAAATCAATTTTCTAATGTATTATGAAGAAGTGGTCATCCTTGTAGCTAATGACTTATCTACATAGTTGATAACTTTTATAATATGTAAAAGTAAATATGTAATTATATAAAGTTACCACTTTTTGTGTTTATTATATTGAACGTATTATCTGTTTATTGTAACAAGTTATATCTTTTATGTAATAACAATGATAAATTAAAATTTCAACCTTTCTAAATTTAGGGGGCTCTTGATATTCATGTCAAATTTTTCTATAAAAAAGATAGTAACTAATAAATTTTCGAGATGGTTATTGACTTTTAAACATGATTAATAATTTGTTTATGTGATCGGGAAAGATTTGATAAGAAAGTATTCATCATTTTTATAGTAATAGCATGCATGATGAATAACTCTCTTATACATTTAACAACGTTAAGCTTTTATATAAAGTAGTGAATTAAACCTCAAATTTAGTTGCACGTTAATGAATCTGACATATTAGAGTTAAATAAGTAATTAATACTTGCATGATGTAATTCAAGACTCTATCAATAGTACACATGTCTGATATTGTACGATATGAAATAAAAGGAATACATGGTTTTATTTTCTTTAAGAGCACACGAAATAATTTGCTATTATAATTATAGAATCGAAAAATAATGTTAACATGAGTTTACACACATTATATAAAAAATAAGAAATGTCTGTACATTAAACTGAAGAATTATATTAAAATGGACAGTTTAATACAAGAATTAAAAAAAACCTCATTAAATTGGAACAATTACATCATAATGGGACAATTTAAAGACAAAGAATAAGAAAAATTGTATCTAATAATGAGACTGGTCTCTAGAACCCGTTTGTTTCCTGTTCCAAATTCATGGAGACGGCGGTTCCCAGTTTTGAGGCCAAAACCACCTGAGAGTCAACCTTGCAAGCCCGGTTCCAATGTAGAATCGGTTGAATAAAGCCCTAATTCCGCCTTCTTCTCTATTAGCCTATCCTCTCCACTCGCTTGATGCTCGCTTCTCTCTCGCTTGCTCTAGTATGGCGATCACTCACCCTTCTCCTCGCTCGCTCAAGGCTTTCCTCACCTCACAACCCTCACAAGGTTTTGAGTTTTCCCAATCATCACTGCGAGTAACTTGAATTGAAAGGAACGAAAGTGGGCAGCCTAAAGGGTATTAAGCTGAACATGTATTGTCCCACATTGTCACACCTCCTCTTTGCTGACGATGCCATATTTTTTTTCTGGACGGAACGATAAGGGAATGCCAAAGCTTAGCAACAATCCTAAACCAATAATGCTAGGCTACTGGACAAGCTATCAACCTGAACAAATCAGGTTTAATGTTGAGCAGAGATTGTCCTATGTCTTTGAAAAGGAACATGGCGCAAGAACTAAGAGTCCTGATCATTGAAAAAACAGGGAAGTACCTCAGTATCCCATCCAAGTGAGGACAGTCAAAGAAAGAAATGTTTGCTTGGATGCTAGCAATGGTAAATATGAAACTAGAAGGCTGGAAAGAGAAAGCTCTATCAAAAGCAGGCAAAGAAACTTTGATTAATAGTGTGGTGCAAGCCATCCTACAATATGCTATGTCGATTTTCAAGATTCCCAAATCTATTTGTAATGCCACTGAAAAAAGAATCATTTTCTTCTAGTGGAAACAAAGTGATTCAAAAAAGGGGCTACATTGGAAGAGGTGGGAAGTGCTGAAATTCATAAAGGAAGAAGGGGGCTTGGGATTCAAAGATTTACAAAGTTTCAATAGAGCAATGCTGGGTAAACAAACATGGAGACTAATACAAAATCCAACAGCTTTATGGAGTAAAGTGTTAAAAGGGATCTATTTCCCTAACGAAGACCTATGGAAGGCTACAAAAAGGCAGCGTTCTTCTTGGGGATGGCAAAGCATTCTAACAGGCAGAGACACCATAGAACCTAAGGTGAAATGGATAGTAGGAGATGGAAAATCCATTAAAATTCACGAAGACAAATGGTTCTCAATAGGAATTATCGAGGGTTCAACCAACAAGAATGATTCGGTAATGGCGGTGGACTTAATTAAAGATGACCAGAAGGAATGGAATGAAACCATGATATGAAATAGCTTCGAAGAATGAGTGACTAATGAAATCTTAGCTATTTCCTTAAGCCCCAACCTAGAAAGGACGAATTACGTTGGACAGGCAACAAAAATGGATCCTACACAGTCAAAAGTTGCTATAACAAAGAACAATCAAGAACCACAGAACTAGAACACAACATAGCAACTAGTTCATTTCAGCCTCCTAGATCACTATGGGTTAAATTGTGGAATCTGAACATTCCTCCAAAATTAAAATTCTTCCTATTAAGTTTATGTTAGAATGCACTTCCAACATGAGAAAACCTCTTCAAGAGAAATATCATACCTCATCCCTTTCGCCCGATCTGTGCCAATACCCTTGAGACAATAGAACACTTTTTTCTACTCTGTGAGTGGACAAAACACATATGGTCAAAGCAACGTATCAACATTCACAGAGACCCATACAGTGTAACAATAATGGATCGATGGATAATGGAGCTGTTCGAAGAGAAAAAGGACTTACCTCAAGATGAATTAGTCGCCACTGTCCTATGGCAAATCTGGAAAGCACACAACAACCGAACCTTTCGGGACTAGACCATCGACCCCAGCTAGATAGTAGACGAAGCACACATACAGGTTAGTTTACAACAGAAATGGAACTTGCAAAAAGACAAGGAAAACCCTTAAAATCATAGGGTACTTGCACAGTGAAAGCCACCGACCAGATTAACCCTCAAGCTAAATGCTGACACCTTGTGGGTGGGAAGCGAGTCGAATTGCTCAATCACAGGAATTTTTCGAGACTCAAGTGGAAAGGTAGAAGATGGATTCATGGAGTTGTCCAAATCTACATCTCCTCTACAAGCTAAAGCCCTTGCAGTTGTCATGGGTCTGCGATTTCTGAAGGAAAGAGAGGTCACTCACGTGGGGCAAGTACAAAAGCATAATCGAAGAATAGATTGCGAAAGTGACAGCTCAACCATTGTGGAGTGTATCATGGGCCAAACGGAAGCCCCATGAGCCACGCAGAACCTAATCATAGAAGCCAAGGAAATTGTAGCCTAGGTCAGTAACGTCATAGTAGTCCATTGCTTAAGAAATGCGAACCAGGCTCTAGATTGGCTAGCAAACGCCCATTGATGTAAAAATCTCTACTCTAAATGGGTCTCTAATCACCCCAAGGCCCTTTGGGATATTTTATGCTTGGACACACCTTTAAATTATGCTTGTAGCTCTAGTAATCATGAATGAAAGAAATCACCCGTTTATGACCAAAAAAAAAAAAATCTTACAGGAATAGGATAATGCAACAGTCGTCTTTCCACCCGAAAGACGCAACCTCAAATTACATCCAAAAGTCCAACTTCCAAAATTTCCCATTAATAGGGCTCTGATATTATTAGCCACTAACCAAGGAACTTGAAATATTTGGAAAGGAAAGGGTCGTGTGTATATTTTTTAAGCAGATCGAGCATCCACTGTGCTTTTTATAAAACGATATCTAAACTCATTTATCTTGATTCCAATATATAATATACATACAAGATAAAAATGGGTTATATGGTTTTATATACATATTAGAAAAATATTCATTACATCAATAATATCATAATAAACATCAATGATCTAGTCTATTGATCATTTTCATCAATTTAAATCTCAATGATTTATTCCATTGATTAATTTCAATAGCGCAAACCAGCAACGCCACCCAAGTGGGTGGTTCAAATCATATGTCAATAATCCTTTTCACTGACCAAATTCAAATTATATTTCAATGATTCATTCTATTGACCAAACTCATATTCAAATATCTCATAATGATCACATATAACTTCTTGTGACATAGTGACCAAGCTCCTTCCTTAACAAGGTCCTCAATTACATTACCAATGACTGGCTTACAAAGATATCCTAAATAAATATACATAACTCACAAGCCTCTTAATGGGCTCATAACGATACTGAGTACCAACACAAACTTAGAATGACATCCTTTCACAACTTATAAGCCAATTTGGAATCAAATCACAAAATGGTTTCACAAACCAAATATATAATCATTTCCAACTCATTTATCAAATAGAATACATTTTACAAGATGTTTTTTCAAACTATTTCAGAATTCAACCCATAAACCAAGTTCACAATTCAATATATATAACATTTTGTAGCACATTTCCTAAAACATTTCCCAAACCATTCTCAAATACCAAAATGTAGTAAATGTCTGATCTAGATTTTTATGCCACAAGTATACTTTAATAACTCATACTATAGTCAAACATCTATCACATTCAAGATATATTTACAAATTCATAAAAGATATAACATCACTCACTTGGAAATACTCACAACTAACTATATGTGTTGACATTCTCACAATCCTAACTATCAAATGAGAATAGACGTTAAAACTAAGTAAAATTTTACAATAACGACGAATTAGTTAAATTACACTTAAACTTTAACAAAATGACTTCTACACGCTAATAAATCGCTCACTTGAGATTATTCAAATTTAAACATAATGCGAAATTCGCACATGGAACCCCAAAATTTCTCTTCGACAAAACCATTATTCCAAATCAACTCTCATTAAACCCCACGACTCTACAATGCCTTATTCCACCGTTTCCATGAAATTCCAAATCTCCACAATTCAAAAATCGAATTTTGCGGTTCAAATTTCATAAAACTTTAAATTTTGGGTTACGATGAACTCTAGAATCTCTTATTACATTCTGAAATGATGACGTGGCGTCACCGGTCCATAATACCATGAAATTTGTTTTCTCTATGTCACCTACTTTCTCTTCTAGTTTCCCTAAAAATTCCATCCCTCTTTCTCAGTCAAGAAAACATGGAGAATCTAGAAGAAGTATGAAAGCCCAACCTGCTTATTGGGCTCAAAGTCAAGCCTGCAGTCACTATTTTTTGAATGGAGACTGAAAGCAAGGGCACACCCTTTTGGATTCTCCCCCGTGTGATAGACGTTCATGGTCCCTGCACCGCGTCTTCCTCTCGGCAAGCAAAGGTACGCCCTTTCCTCTCTCTTCCCCTCCTCCTCCTTCGCCCCCCTCCAATGTCGCAGCAGATCGGCTTGTTCTTGCTTCCCCTCGTTCGCCGAGCTTCTGCATGAGCTCGTTGTCGATGTATAGCATCTGATTGCGGCGTTTTTCGCTTGGTTTGGGCTTGATTTCGTTGTCGTCGCTTCGTTATCAGATCAGGAGGAGAGCTGAGAGAAAACAAGTGTATGTCTGACATTTGTGGTCTAATGATGTTTTCGGACTCGCCCTTTTCTGGGTATTTCGTAAGCTTTGTTGACGTGCTTCACTTGCCCTGTGGTGCTGAATTCTTTTGGGTCGATGATCTTTTCAAGTAGTAATTTTGACCTAGCTGTCAGACCTTGGATTGCAAATTAGAAGCTTGTTCACATAATAGAGCTACGTAGACTTTTGAATGAACTGTGCTTAATGAGGACCAATTTGGAAACTTTATATGAACAACATGATACAGGCCAACTCATTCACAGTCATTGTGTTTTCTAACTTATGATGATGATAATGATGCAAGAACATATTGATATGTTAGTTAAATTGATGTTTTGTCTTTTTCTTTTTGAATTAAAGCTGTCTGAAGTACTCCACTGGAAGTAGCTATGCTACCCACTGGAGCTCGAGATAATCAACTCCGTGAGAGCAACAGCCAGAAGGTTCATCCTCAACCCATGGACGAGTCCAGGAGTCCGAACCCAGAAGCCATAGAAGCCATCATTTCTAACATATTCACCAATGTCTCCTCCTTGAAATCTGCTTACATACAGCTCCAATCTGCCCATACTCCATACGATCCAGATAAGATCCAAGCTGCTGATAAACTCGTGGTTTCAGAGCTGAAGAATCTGTCCGAACTCAAGCATTCTTATCGGGAGAATAACCCTAAACCAGTGTGTGTCTCACCTCAGGACTCTCGCTTAGCTGCTGAGATCCAAGAACAGCAGAGCCTCCTGAAAACGTATGAGGTCATGGTCAAGAAGTTCCAGTCAGAAATTCATAATAAGGACTCAGAGATTAATCAATTGCAGCAGCAAATTGAAGAAGCGAATGTGAAGAAGGCAAAACTTGAAAAGAATCTCAAGCTTAGGGGCTTGTCAAGCAAAGAATCGGATGATTCAGGCCATGAGAACGGGTTTTTCCCTGTTGATCTAACCCCTGATCTGTTCATCTCAACTGTTGAAGCTGCTTACCAAGCCATTCATGACTTCTCAAAGCCCTTGATCAATATGATGAAAGCGGCTGGTTGGGATCTTGATGCTGCTGCTATCTCCATTGAACCTGATGTTATTTATGCAAAGCGCGCTCACAAGAAGTATGCATTTGAGTCCCATATATGTCAAAGAATGTTTGGTGCTTTTCAACAGGAAAGCTTTGGTATAGAGTCAGAAACTCTTGCTGTAAATAAAGAAAGCTTTTTCCATCAGTTCCTGACCTCGAAGGAGATGGATCCGTTGGACATGTTAGGCCAGAACCCAGACTCGATCTTTGGGAAATTTTGTCGGAACAAGTACCTTTTGGTTGTTCATCCCAAAATGGAGGCTTCATTCTTTGGGAACTTGGATCAGCGGAATTTTGTAACTGGTGGTGGGCATCCTCGGACTCCATTCTATCAAGTATTTCTAAAACTGGCAAAGTCAATATGGCTTTTGCATAGGCTGGCTTATTCTTTTGATCCTAGCGTCAAAGTTTTCCAGGTCAAGAGCAGGAGCGAGTTCTCTGAGGTGTATATGGAAAGTGTGGTGAAGAATTTGGTGATGGATGAGGGTGATGAAAAACCTAAGGTTGGTTTGATGGTCATGCCTGGTTTTTTGATTGGTGGCGATGTAATCCAGAGTAAAGTTTACCTCTCTGGTGTGAAGGTTGTTGAGTAGTTGCCAATTGCATGGTTTGTCCACTTTTCTGGGATGTGTATATTGTCTGTCTACGCTGTGTGTTGTTTATTAGGAGTTGTGGTTGCTGTTGTATCTGCATCCTCTTGAACTGCCAAAAGATGTTGCAAGCTCAATGAAATCTCTCTCTCTCTCTCTCTCTCTCAATGGATGATTGTTACCAGTTCTGCAGGTTTTCACCCATTCTTTAACTTCCCTATCCTCTGGGTCTGCTTTGGTCATTCTCATTAGTGTTGGCTCCGGTACTGATTTGAAATGATCACATGATGTTTTCTGAGTGTGCAACTGCAGTATCATCTACATTTATGTGTGCATCTATGCTTGTCTATCTTCTTTTGGTTGGTCTGATGTCGAACTTGGAAATGTTCAATCGTTTACACTCTGCATGTTGCCATTTGATCACATTATGCTTAAAGGCATGGAGAATTTGACTGTCCTTTGGTGCCTTCCCTACTATATAGAAGCAGAAACAATTGAACCTCCTTGTCTCACAGATTGCACAGCGCCAACATCTTCATTCCAGGGTCTCTTTGTTTGATGCTGGTGGAAAATTTAGGTGGTTGTGATTGTGATGCAGTCGTCATGAAATTAGTTATATCCCAAGGTAATGAAGATCAGGATGATAGTTGGATTTTCAGTTTATGCATTCTTTTAATTAGGATGGGACTTGCATTCTTTTAATCAGGATGGACTCTGGATGATACAAGTAGATACATTTTGTCAAGTTGCACCGCATGTCTTGCAAGTTGCATTTTTCGCTTTTGATTGCCTAAGTTGCTTGGGAGCTTATAAGGCACCAGAGGCTCCTCAATCAGCACTCTTGATTTGACAATTTTCAATAGGTCTGTTGTTACTGACCAAACAGTTTGGTATCTCAAAACTCAGGAATTCCATGAAATAGCGCACCTATCTTTGCCCTTAGCTGTTTGGCCGTTCTTCTCTGAGACCTTCGAGATGCTGGGTTGGTTCATATTCAAGTTTTAGAACAAGCATCAATGTTTTCAAGTTGGCTTGCATAATATCTGGGTGGAATGGATGACAAAAGAATGAGACTCTGGGATTCTTCTTGATTACTCGAAAAGGGTGGTCAAACTAACAATCGGCGTCATCAATAACAAACAAAACTATTGTCTTTCCATGGTGCTGCATCCTCAGGACATGGAAAGCGGTTTTGTGGTCTGTCAAGTTACTAGGAACAAAGGACAATTATTGTCAAAGCATGTCTATCAAAATCCCATCAGGTTATAAGTGCGCTTCGGTTATGCTTAATGAGAAATGATTATGCAGGACAAATAAATTAATCAATCTAATCTGACTAGTGGGAGTGCAAAGTGGGAAAACTTGAATTTTCTGAAAGGGGTCTCTGTGGGAGACTTCTATTTGAAGGATGTTAAGATTGAAAGATCTTTGAAGGTAGGTACTGAGAGTAGTACGTGACTTCTAAAGAAAGCAAGTGATTTCAAGCGATGCCCTTCTCTTATGGAATCGTTGATATTGTTGAAGCTGAAAAGTTTCTGTGTTTCCAAGATAGGAATGCACGAATTCAATGGTAAGGTAGCTCGGAGTAATTGTCCATCTGACTGAGAACCTTGGACTATAGATATCGTTAATTGTGTCATATACGATTACTAACTTATGAGAACAACTCCTAAAAGAAAAGATCAAATCCATCATGAAAATAACACGATAGACAAGATGCAGCAATTCTCCATGACTTGTACTAATTGTCACCTTATGATCCGAAGACTACAAGGTGAAATAATGAGATTAAACAGCAGAAAAATCCGCCGCTTGAATGGAAGAAGGTTCCCTCAAGCGTGCAGCAACCCTCATCATTCAAAACTCTAGAATTCCAATGCTAGGCTTCAATTGCTTCTTGTTTCAGCATCAACAGTATCTGAAGCTAATAGTCATCTCGGACACTGAGTATGCATCTGTCTCATTCCAGCAAACAATAAACATCAGGTGCAAGAAACAGGACAATCTCTTGGCGCCAGAGTATTAGAAATTGATCGTCTTAGTTGTCAAACTGTCTTAAAAGGAGTAGGGTAGTACTGGTATATGAGCACTCACTGTAGTTAGGAATGAGTCCGCTCATTCGGCATCCTATGCTCATCATCATAAACTTAATAATTACAGTCTTAAGATACTTTACAGTGCTTTTATCAGCCTACTTCAAAACAAGAATGCAACGGCAAAAGAGGCTACTAACTCGTCCGACCAAACAAAGTTTCGGAATGGATGAAAGTGCCTAACCAGCAAATTTTACAGCTCCAAAAACTGCGTCACGGGAACTTAAGAGGTCCTCATTGCTCATGGGCATTAGTACTCGGCCAGTCCAAGAATTTGTACCCTTGAAGTGAGGGTGGCAAGTAGCTTTGTGCTGCCTGAGGATTGTCAGGAGTATATATGTAGTCTTTCCCATATCCGATTTCCTTCATCAGCTTGGTAGGCGCATTTCTCAGATGCAGCGGGACTCCCTCATTTTGCCCCACAGATTCTCTCACTGCCTTCTGTGCAGCTCCCATCGCTCGATAAACGGCGATTGATTTCGGAGCCAAAGCCAAGTAGGCGACACATTGGGCAAGAACCACGTTGCATTCTGGCATCCCTATAAAATGGCAAGCTTGGTAACAAGAAACGGCCTGATTAAGAGCCAGCGGGTCAGCCAAACCGACATCCTCGCTTGCAAACCTGATCAATCGCCGCGCAATGTAAAGAGGCTGCTCGCCTCCTTCTAGCATTCTCGCCAACCAGTAGATGGCAGCATTTGCATCACTTCCCCTCATAGACTTGTGAAGCGCGCTAATTAGATTGTAATGCTCATCTCCAGCTTTATCGTAAGCTAGGTGCTTACATTGGAGTGCCTCCTTCACATCATCCAGTGTAATGATTGCCACTGGCGGACCAATCCCATTTTCCACATCTCCCGATAAATTGCCATCCAAGCTTTCGTTCACACCCTTCAATTTCAGCTGCTGCTTGGACACCCGCGCAGCAGCAGTTATGGCCGAAATCTCCAAGGCATTCAAGGCCACCCGGGCATCACCATCGCAATTATTGGACAGGAACTCGACTGCATCCTCCTTTGCCTCGACATTCATATCAACACTCCTCACCAACCCCTTCTCCAAATCGCCTATCGCCCGCTTAAGGAGAGATACTATGTGATGGGGTTTCAGAGGGTTGAGGGTGAGGACCCTGCAGCGAGACAACAGGGGCGTGATCAAATGGAAAGAGGGGTTCTCCGTGGTGGCACCCATGAACACGATGCTCCCGTCTTCGATCACGGGCAAGAACGAGTCCTGCTGCGACTTGTTAAACCTATGCACCTCATCCACAAACAGCACAGTCCTCCTATTGCTCTTGACCCTCGCCTTCCTCGCCTCCTCGACCGCGTCCCTCACTTCCTTAACCCCACAAGTCACAGCAGACAGAGAAATGAACCGATATACCGAGCCCCTCGAAGACGAATTCGTAATGGCCTTAGCTATGGAGGTCTTGCCCGTACCTGGAGGACCCCAGAGCACAATCGAGGGCAGGCGATCGGCCGCTATCGCCGAGCGCAGCAGCGTGCTCCCGCCCAGCAGATGGTCCTGCCCGACGACATCGTCCACGGTCCGAGGTCGCATCCGCTCCGCCAAGGGCTCGTGGGGCGGCGAACCCTTCCTCTCCGGCGCTCCCCTGGGGACAACAGGTTGCGGGTTCTGCGGCAAAAAGAGCCTGGGACGCTTGGAATCGGGAGGAGTCGGGGTCGGCGAGCCGTCGTCCCGCGGTCGCGCCTCGACCCGAGGCGGCGGCGGCGGAGGAGGGGGAGAAGGGGGCGAAGGATTATTGGAGGAGGGCTTGGAGTTGAAGTGGAAGAAGCGGTCGAGCTTGGGCTGAAACGGGGGCGGGCTGGGATTGGGATTGGGATTGGCGCCGGCGTTAGGATTAGGGCTGGCGGCGGTCGGCGAGGGCGAGGACGACCGGCGGCTGAGGATCCACTCGGTGGCCTCGAGGGTGGACTTGCCGCCGGTGGCGGCGAGGGCTTCGGCGGCTAACTCGCCGGAGAAGCCCATGCTGAGGAGCTGCTGCATCTCCATTTTCCTTTCGTGGGTTTGTCTCAGTTCGAGCTGCGCAGGAGGAGGAGGAGGAGGAGGAGGCGACGACGAAGAAGAAGATGAAGGGACTGTGCTGAAGTTGCGACGATGGCGATTCCCGACGCCATTGGAGACGTCGAACTTGGGAGTTAAGCAAGTATAAAGCAGAAGCCCAAAAAAGCACGAATGATAAAGGCGGGAGTTAATGCCGGTAAAATTCACATCTGCCGCTTCCTAAAATTTTCGACAAATTTCTTTCTTGCTTAAACTATTTTAGTTTTTTTTTTCTCCCAAAAGATAAATTTTATAATTTATACATGGATATTACCAATTAATTATATTACTCGAGTGAGGGGCACTCGACCAATGTTTGAATTTCAAGAATTTTCTCATCTATTAATAATTTATTTCTTTAAGTATAATTATCACTTGATGCATTCAATGCATAAAGTACTTTTATCGATCGGTCTGAGCTCCTCAAACTCATTGGTTCTCGAACCACTCGATCCAAAGTTCTTCACTTTATGTAAGTTGTGATCGGCGAATGAGAATTGATTTAGGTCACAATTCATTGTGAAACATATAAGGATGACTCTAAATTATGTTTGCAACATTTAGAAGTGGCCGTCACCATAGGCAGTATAATTATAGTATTCAAGTAATGGGCATTCGACCAATTACACATTTGAATTTCAAAAAATTAAGTATAATTATCATGTGATGCATTCGATGCACAAAATACTTTTCTTAGTTTGTCAGACACTCCTTTAACTCATTGATTCTTCAACCACTCGTTCAGAGTTCTTCACCTTACTCGAGTTATGCTCGCAACAAGAGCAATCATGTGCAAATGAGGATGGATTTAGGTTGCAATTCATCATGAAACATGTGAGGATAACTTTGTATTATGACAATGACATTTGAAAGTGGCCGTCACCACACATAGTATATTCTCAACCAATAGGAAAATTTTCATGACACTAAAAAAGTCTTGGACATATTATGTATCAACTTATGTATACCCACCCGGTTTCCTAATTACATCATTCTTGTAGTAAACCATGTCTATGTGTGATTTCCAAACAAAGCCATTATGTATCTAATTACAAAACTCTCGTGTAAAGACTCATAAGCACATGCATATTGGGAAGGAGGGGTAAGCTTGGATCACAGGGCCTTCAACACGGAGGATTTCAGCTGAATTCATAGTGACATCCATTGAAACCTGCCACAAAAACAATGTGAATGTAACATGAGACCAGAGACAAGACCCAGATGTTGGACATCTCCTCAGATACATGTTTAGGTTTGTGTTTGTAAATAGCAGACGGTAATGGTAATTGCACTTACTTGGATCCACGGTGACCAGCATCGCCGTCCCCCCGAAGTCGCAGGTCCCTCCGGCCTGCTTCCTCTTCTGCCAGTAGCTGTTGAAGGCATACGAGGCGTGTGCCAGCAGCGTGTCCGGCTGGTAGCAGGGCCCATTGGGCTGGATGGGCTTGCAGTTAGCGCCCGCCCCACACGCGTAGTCCATGGCCAGTTGGATTATCGAGTCTGGCACAGTCGGCTTGGCCACGCACCAGACGGCATAGACATGGCCCTTAGGCGGTGCCGGCGGTGAGTGCTCAACTGGAGGAGAATAGAGCGGTGGGCCCAGGGTGAGCTTGGGCGGGCTGGGGGCAAGCTTGGGCGGGCTGGGCGCGAGCTTGGGTGGGCAGGGCCTGAGACTTCCTGGTGGGCTGTAACCAAATTCTGGCGGGCTTGGGCTGAGATTATGCTTTGGTGGGCTAGGCATTTTGGCAGGCACACTGGGTGGTGGAGTCAGAGAACCATACGGAGGAGTAGTGACGCGATGAAGCGGTGAGGGAATTGGTGCCATGGAATCAAGAGGTGGTAGAGCGAAATGAGGCACTGTGACATATGGATGAGAATTGGGAGAGTTCAATGGAGCACCGACGTCGTATTCGCATGATATCGTCAGCTCCTCCATCGGTTGAATCACCGAATCGTCGGGGATTTCCCCGCCCCATGATTCCGACGTACCGAACAATCTTGCTTCTGTAATACGCAAAAAAACTCGTTATAATTTAGCAAAAGTAGTGTCCAGTGAGCTAACTAATGGGAGGAGAGGGCACGGGCATAATTACCGCATAGCGTGAAGTCGGAACCGGCCATCACGACGATGCACGTGACCCAAATGCTCGACCAGAAACTTCCGAGCACCATATCTCCGAAATGCAGCTGCGTCCTCAGAGCCAGGAACCAAGTTGCTACTTGTGATTCAGTTGGTTTCTCATGTGAATAGATGCGATGAAGCAAACGTATAAATACAGGACTTAAAACGGAAGGAGGAGGGGCGGCAGCATCGTTCTTTTTGTCGCTTGCTTTATTCACGTGAAATCCGGAGACGCATTACAGGTGGGGAGACATGATGCTTTTAGGGCCATACCAGAGTGATTCTAGGATTGTTCTAGGATGTGTCGTTTTTTCTTGCCTTTTGCCCTTTGCTCCTGTGTGGAATATGTGCTTTGCTTGATGGTCGAGAAAATGATGGTCGAGAAAATCAAGAAACTAGTCTCTGTGTACTTTCTTGTGTTGCTTGGTTTTCACTCTCTCTCTCTCTCTCTCTCGCTTGCTACTTGCATAGGATAGGCTGAAGTGCGGACTTGGCTTCTGGTGCAAAACAAGGTGGCTCCTAACAAACAAAGTATTGACTTGGTTGGCTAAGCTAGTAAGATTCGAATCACAGCACACCATGTCCAGGTTCAAATTCCGTGGCCAGCAGATACCTTTGGCAAGTGATCTGGAATCGAACTGTGAGGCATTTTAGGCCTGTGGTATGCCTTGATCTTGATATGGAGTAACATTCTCTCGTCCTATACTTTAAAGACAAAAAAGCACCAACTTGGATGGCAAGAAATTCAAGTCTTAGGAAGTGTCTTGAATACATTGAATTGATATGGGGAAGTGCACTTTTTAAGAATGCTTAGAATGAGAACCGGTCAAGCTTATGAAAAACTGACTTGGATACCATTCTATATGAAGAAAAAAAGTGACTAGCCTAGTGGTAAAGGGCTCATTACCCTCCCGCAAGCTCATGAGTTCAATTCAAATTATTCGAAATTATGTGCAGATCATGCTATATTGCCTAACTATAACATATCTTGTGTAGAGAGTTTTTTAGCTATCAATATCTTAGTAGAGCTCTAATTATGAGTTTATCAATCTCGAACTTTTGAATTGCGAGTGGTATTAAGTAATTATGACTTAACCTGAACATTCTATAGTGGATATGAGATCCTTGTAAATAATATTCAAAGGGACTAGCATCAGTCACTCCTCCCCACCCTTCTTATTGTATAAAAAGAGGTAAATTACAAAAAACTCCTCAAATTATGGGATAGCACACATTTCTCCATAAACTTTCTAATGTTATACATTACTTCCATAAACTTTCATTTGGTACGGTTGTTAACATTTTTTTATATTTTACGTCAGCATGTAAAATGCACATGTGATTTATGGGTAAAAGGCACTCGTAATTTCTATAAACAATTAAAAAATAAAGAAAATGTAGAAAAATAAATTAACTAAAAAAATGTAGAAAAATAAATTAACTAAAAATTTAATGTCAGAATACTAAGAATGAATGATAATAGTAACAGATATAATAAAATTTGATCAAGAGCTAATAAGATATTTTAGGAAAAGAAACACAATTAAGTAAAATGGACAAAGGCCTCAATAATACAAAGGTCAAATCACAAAAAAATGGTTACTCATCAAATGTATCTAAATGGTCAATTGATGAAAATACTAATATCTAAAAATATTCACCTTGAAGGTTAATCATTTCCTTTTATAAGGTGAAGACAAAATTTCTTTCTATAATATTTTTATTTTTATTTTTTATTAATCTATTATATTTACATTTATAATAATGAGTAACCAATTTTTTTGATATGATGAATTTTTATTATTGAGGCCTTTCGGTTTTTACTTAATTTGTGTTTATTCTTTATCTAAAAATATCTTATTTAGTTCTATTAAATGGCTCTAATTTTTGTCTAATATTATTACCGAATTTTTTTTTTATTGTTAGAATTCCAGTTAATTTATTTTCTCCAATTTCTTATATTTTTCTTACAGCAATTAGAGATAAAAAACAGTTTTCCTCCAAAAATTAGATGAAAATTACTTCTTAAAAGTCACGTGTTTTGCATATGTTAACTAAAAAGATAAAAGGAAAAAAAATTAATAAGATAAGGGAAAATTCCAAAAAAGGCCCTAAGTGCTCTCAATTTCTCAAATAAGGGCCTGGAATGTTATCGCTTTTTCAAATAAGGGCCTGAAATGAATCTTGTTTCAAATAATGGCCTAAAATGGTTATATTTGTTTCAAATAAGGGTCTAACTTTCTGGTAATCAAAGGTATTTTCGTCATTTACTACTTTTTTTTCTTTCCTTTTTTCTTGTCATCTTCTTTTCCATCACTAGTGGCCGGCCGACCATCGGTGAAGCACACACAGGGCTAGGCGAGGCAACCTTGCCCTAGGGGAGGCCGCCCCTCATGGCCATCCGCAAGGTTAGCCTTGCCTGCGGCCAATGAGGGCTGACTTTGCTAGATCTAGCGAGGTCGGCCTTGCCCGTGGCTGACAAGGGCTGACCTCACGGATGGTCGCGAGGTGGCCTTCTCAAGGCGAGAGATGACCTCGCCTATCCCTTGCCTAGCCCTCTATGGGTGTTGCTGGTGGCCGATGATAAAGAAGATGAAACAAAAGAAAAAAGGAAAGAAAAAAGAAAAAGAAAAAAAGTGGCAAATGACAAAAGTGCCAATGATCGGTCGGAAATTTAGCTGGCCGGTGGTCGGTCGGTGATTGGCAAGGTTAGGCCCTCATTTGAAACAATTATGGCCACTTCAGGCCCTTATTTGAAACAATGTCAACTTTGAGTCATTATTTGAGAAACTGAGGGCACTTCGGGCCCTTTTTTAGAATTTTCCCAAAAAATAACAGATAGTTTGGGAACTCTACGTAACAGTTGACAATTCAAGGGCAAAATATGGACTATCCCAAGTTTGTTTCCATGGTATGCACACCAAATTCTCCATAGGTTTTACCTATATTTGGTCATCATAGATTTCAGGCGATCAAGTATAATGTAAGACACTACACTTGAATGTTCTAAGAGTGTAATCAGTTTGGTTTGGTTCAAATTTTTAAAAAACTAAATCGAATTGAACCAATAAGGTGTAATTTCGAACCACGCCGAATTCGTCTCGAAACAATCTAGTTTTGTTTGATTCGATTTTTTATTTATTTTTGCCTTACTTATTGGAACCAAAGTGAAGAAGAGATGAGAAAAAAGAGTGTTGATTATTCAATTTTTATTGAAAATTTCGGTTCAGTTAAACAAACTGAAAACAAAACCGAATTGAAAAAGTTAACAGTTATTTTTCAATTAACTAAACCAAATAAAAAATATATGAAATTTCAGCTCAGTTTTTGATTTGATTTTTGACAGCTTTAGTATGTTCGCCACATCACGGCCATAGGGCCAGTACATCCTAGATCTTTTTTGAAAGTGTAGTCAAGTAATTTCGATATTAGAACTGAAAATCAGAAATATGTAGTTGGAAATTGTTTGTTTTGATAATTTAATGGTTGCCGCACATATGAAACGTTTAAAATGATTCATTGATATATTTGGAATTCAACTGTATTAGATATACACTATTTTGCACTTTCAGCACATTTTTCTTCTAGAAAATAGACCAAGATTCCTAAATGTTTGGGCCATAATCAAATCTTAAGAAAGCATGATAAACTCTTGAATGCCTTGAATACGGTGGAATTTTGTCCTTTTGAGTGTCGGCCAATTTTGCTGACGTGGCACTATTAGAAACTCAAGTGAAAATAAAATTGCATAGAATTAAGAATATTTACGATCGAGTTATCATGGAAAAACTCAAATTAATATATTTATAACAAATTTAATTAAAAATAATTTTTTGATAATTAAAAATCTCAAACTGATATACTTATAATGTATTTACTTTTATTAATTTCCGTAAAATTTTATTGTGAAATTATTAAATTAGAAATTAATTCAATTTGGAGATTTTGGTGACCCAAAGATAAGTTCAGGTTAAATTTATTATAAATATATTGGTTTGGAATTTTTGGTGATCAAAAAGTTAGTTTTAAATAACTTTTTCACGAATTTATCAGTTTAAATTTTTCCTAATATTAACATCGTAGAATTTATTTATTTTTAATTTAATCGAACTTTCTCAATGGTTTGGATTTGGTTTTCCTATAGGCCAATAGTTTTATAACGTTGTTAAGGGAAAAAAAAAAAGACAAAGAAACTCTGGGGATTTGACTGTACGTTCACGTGCTTGATGCAACTCCAGCGACTCCTTGACTTGTACCTCCTCTCCCCCATATCCAACGGTAACTTTTCCCCCTCACTCTCTCTCTCTACAAAACCAGAGCAGATCGCTCAACGGCCAAAAAAAAAACGAAAAACAACGGTTCGCAGATTCGCCACCGGAGGAGAAACGACGGAGGCGGCGCCGCCGACGACGACGACGAGGCCCTCGGCCTCTTGCCGGACGCCCGCTGCAAGGTGGTGGAGTACCTGGAGCCGGGGGTGTGCCGGGACCTTCTCCACAAGTTCCCGGACAACTCGTCCCTGGGATTCGACTACTCGCAGAGCTCGATCTGGTCCCCGCTCCTCCCCCGCTCCCACTTCCCCGTCGACTCCGGCTGCTTCGCCACTCCGAGGAAGCTCTGCTTCGGGTTCGGTCAGGAGAGGACGGCGACGAGGAAGAGGAAGAAGGTCAATCTCTCGATGAGCAACAAGAAGAAGATGATGAAGAAGAAGAAGCCGGCGAAGGTCTCTGATTCCTCGCTGACTCCGACGGACGTTGCTTGTGCGCCCTTCGCCAGAAAGGTACTACACTATCCGATTCTCTCTGTTCTTGTCAATTTTTTTTTTCAGAAATTCGTTCTATATAATGAAAATCTAAGCTTGAATCATGCGATTTTTTGGGGCAAGTTAGCGAATTTCTATTCAGAATTTCCAAATTTAGGGTTCGTTTGGTTTTGGGATATTTCAGGGTTGGGATAAGGTGCTGAAGGCAGCGACCAGGCATTTCAAGAAGAAGAAGAGAGATCCCACGGCCCACGTGAAGCTCTCCAATTACTTGAAAGGCTGAGCATTTCTCATTTTCTTGGAGGATTTCCTGCTCTATTGATTCGTTTATTCTTTTCGGCTTTAAATGACCACGAAATTCGATGATTCTGAAACTTATGTTGGAAAGGAAATTCGTGACATTCAGAAAGTCTCCAGGGAGACTGTTCTTGTAGCGTTTACATCATTCTTCGATTATGCAGATCTCTGTTCTCCTTTCAGGGCCAACCTTTGTGCGTACGCTCAATTTCTTTATTGTCATTATAATTACGTGTTGCTAATTAAAAGGAAAGATCGATGAGGAACATAGAGGACTTGAAGCGACCTAAACACCACGCTTGCATGTGCTGTTCAATTATGTCGTCGTCGCATCGTTGAATTTCCTTGCGCTTCAGATTTCTTTAGTCCATGTTGCATTGCCTTAAACCCAAAGCTCGAAATGATTAAACCTGATTTTTTTTTTGGAGGGGGGAGCAGAGGGTTTAGGGACTTTGTGAACGCCACTTGGGCAGAGTTCCATGCTTTACCGTCACTAAGGATTGCATGGAATTTGATTTGATTAAGAAGGCAAAGTTGGAATCTTTTATGCGAACCTTGAAATCTAGAGCTGTTGCCCTCAGCACTGATGTGTGGAGTTCGATGTCTATGGAAAATGAAGGAGGTGTTTGACAAGTACTGTAGGGAGCATCGAGGAAACAAACTCAATGATGATGGCAGCAGTAGTACTAGATCCTCATTCAAGTGAAAGTTTTCGAAGTTATGCTGGGAAGGCAGTAGTACTAGATCCTCAATTCAAGTAGAGGCTTTAGTAGGGACTTGTGAGCGCATCACAGCGTGCATTCAGGCTGAGTTTCATGCTTTACTGTCACTAAGGATTGCAGGAAATTTGATTTGATTAGGACGGTAAAGTTGGGATCTTTAATGATAACCTTGAAATCTAGAGTTGCCCTGAGCACTGATGTGTGGAGTTCTGTGGGAAATTCAAGTTATTTACGTGTGGATTCAGGCTGAGTTTCATGAAGGAGATGTTTGACACTAAGGGAGCATCGACAAAACAAACTCGATGGTGTTGACAGCAGTAATACTAGACCCTCAGTTCAAGTTAGAGTTTTTGAAGTTCTGCCGTGAAGGCAATTATGGAAATCCAACTGGAAAAGTTGACTGGATGTTGTTAACAAATTTGAAGGTTGTGTTTTAGTTGTCTTTTTGAGTTTTATCCTGATGACGCACCGCAAATGCAAAACTCTCAGCCTGATGATATTCACCCATTTCATTTGTTTATGAGAATGTGGCATAAATGGGAGATTAAAACCGAGTTAAATAAAGTTCTGCCGTGAAGGCAATTATGAAAATATATTATCCAGACAGGGCAAAGAGTATGGCTGTCTTCATCCTTCAAACCCAATCTTCACGTTTGTTTCGTTTTCACGATTAATGTTGCAATTTCTGAGCAATGAACACCTAAACAATATGAAGTTCATCCTTTTGATCTTCATATATTCCCTTCAAATGGTACACTTCTAAAAACACACCCTATCATAGGCAATAGATACCTTTTAGACACATTTCATCAGGAGAACCTTCGTGATATAACACTAACTGCCCTATCATTGCTTGTGATTATGATTTTGCGATGTTTGACAAGAAGTGGAGAAAATATAGAAGGGAGGAAGCAAAAAAGCGTGCCAAAACCGAGTTAGATCGATATCTTAAGGAGCAACTCTCACCTTATGAAGATGGTTGTGACATCTTGACTTGGTGGAAGATCTATGGGGAATCATTTAGTATTCTTTCCTACATGACGAGGTATCTTTTCTATTTCAGCTTACACGGTTGATTTCGGTGCAGCTTTTGGCAAGCCGAGATGTGTACTTGATCAGTTGTTCTTCGACTCCAAAGGTCCTGGACTCTTTTGTTCTTGCCCAAAATTGGTCGTATCAAATCCCACCCATTTTCACGTTGAAGAGAGAGCCTTGAGAATGCTGAGAAATATGTATCAGGTTTATACCCTCATTTTAAGTAAACCCCGTTTTGTCTCATGCTTCTTCTTGTCTCCTAGGTCTAGATTTAACGTGTCGATTATCTTTTTAAGTAAACCCCGTTTTGTCTCATGCTTCTTCTTCGTTTCTCTTGTCTCCTAGGTATGGATTTAACATGTCAATTATCGTTTCTCTTGACATGCTTAGGAAAATTTACAAAATGAGTGAAGTTGAACTGATTAGGATCTCATTTAATATATTTTATTTTCGCAGGTTTAAAACTTGAAGTGCTGCGAGAGAAAGATATGAGTTCAACGACGTCTTTCTTTTGTGCCTCATTTTCGAAAACCTCATTGCGGCATTTTCATTGCTTACTCTTCTATAGGGGGTCGATTTTAATCATTTGGGATGTTTAGGTTTAGCGGCTTTTGTGCAAATTGCGCATTGTATCAGTTGTTTCTTTGTTTGTGCAAGTGCAAATATATTAGAATGATGAATGTTTTATCTGTAAACTGGTTTAAATTGACAAAAAAAGACATGAGGACAATGCGCCCGTAACGTGTTGAGGCAGGCATGTTCCAGGTTCTAAGGTGACTGAATTGTTCGAGAGTCTATAAGATAGACTTTAGGGCTTAAACAAAGCAGAACTGTTCTCAGAGGGATTGATGTTCTTAGACACATGGAGCTTTTGCCGACAGATTTTCAGCTTTTGAACCGTGCCGGTTTCTTATATTGAACGTTTATCGCAGTTGATATGGGTCCAAGAAGCTGTGATGGTGCCAATGGATCTCTCTTCCGCGTCCTATTTGCTTTTTATTTGTCCCTTGAAACTCTCATCCTTCACGTCTCCGTATTCATGATGTCCGAGGAGATTTACTCGCCTGATGGATGGGTGCTGGTTATTCTGATTGCTCAGTTGTGGTTCATTGATTGCCGATTGAAGGAATTTCTACTGCCATTTGCCATGTCTCTTTCTGATTGTTTTGATACGGTAGCAAAGTTTTTGATACTTGAAAAGCTTGGGAGGTAACTGAGCTTAAAAACCAAGACAAAACTGAAAATGTCCTTCGACTTCGTATCTTTTATCCCCTATCTATCCTCTGAGAATTCATTCTTTTCCCAACTGCAACTCGACTTTGGTTTTGTGATGGGTCTTGTGATATTTGGAATCAACAACGCCAGACTGGTCTGCTCCACAAAGTAGCCGTATAAGAACTTTGGGACTAGGAACTTCTGGTGCTCTGGACCTCGTCATTCCCCTGTTGTTCCTTGGTCGGATTATGGATGCAACGTCTGCTCAGAAGGGCAGTACTTCGACACTCGAATTATTACATCTGAGTCATTTTTTTTTAGAGTACTGATGAAATTTGCTGGTAACTTACTTAGCTGCCAATCATGTTGCCTCGTTTTCCCTCTTTCCGAAAGAATTTCTTTCTCTGTCCGGGTAACGGTTTCTTCTGGAATGAGGTTTGAAGATGTACAGTTTCGGCTATATTTTGTTCTGTAATTTTGTACTTCACTCGTTAATAAATAAGTGTTCCTAACAATTGGTAATCAAGTTGTTTCCAATTTGAGTGTGTACAACTACACTAAATACTAGAAAAGAGATGACATCTTGTTGTCGATATGGCAAAAGGAGGTAGTTCTACACTGTCCAAGAACAAAATTGTTTCTAGAAGAAGCATTACTGGATTGCTTACCCTTACAAATTCCAATTTTTTCCCAATAAATATGATCTGTAGGGATGACTCTAATGAAAAATTGCTCGCGATGGAATGACTTTGGACCGATCAAAATCGATCTTGACAAAAAGTTCTGAATTTTTTATTTTCAAGTTTGAAATCTAACTTCATATAATGTTAAGAAAATCAGAATTTTTGAGAATCATTGAAATTATGATTTAAAAGTCAACTCAAAAGTCTGCTCATGATTTTTATACAAATTGAAATGGCAAGCACGTCTTGACGAAACGAAACTTCACTTATCATCGAATTTTCCTTGGCAAATCTTAAAAAGTCTCTAGTTATAATAGAGGCCCCTCGAACACCTGAAAATTCAAGCGAAATATTGAAAGTAACAACATCGAAAGGTCTTTAAATTTTTTTTTGGTAAGAAAGACAATGACGTTTGTTTCTACTTTCTAGAGGTGCCCGGGCAAGCCCGGGAAGAAGCACGTCTAATTCCCGCCTAGCGCGTCGAATCCTCAATATACTTTCGGATCGTTCTCGTTTGTACGCCTCCCTTCGCTCTCTGACTGCCACCGTCTTCATTTCTCGTAGCAAATTTCAAACCCCAAAAACCCTTTTATTTTTATTTTTATCACAAGCCTGGAAATCACGACGGCGCCCATGGAGACTTCTCCAGAAGCAAAGGTACCACCTTGATGCCACTAACCTAAGAGGAGTCTTGTTTATGTGTCCGTTTTGCTTTCTCTGGACTTTTGGGTTCCTGAGTTTTCGGTTCTTGGTCGATGTTAGAGAATATGTATGGTTTAATCCTCGCTGTTCTTCAGACTGCAAGTCTCGTGAACAAGAGAACTCTGAGTTTGAGCCCTTTTTGTTGGTGATGATGTCTTGTGGGGAGATTTCGCTTAATCTGATGACGCTGTGCCGGTTCTTGCAGGAAATGGGAAGTGGGTCTTTCGTGCGTGAGACCGGCGAGGATAGCAAGCTGAACCTGATCAGCGAGGCCATGCTCGGCGAGGCCAAACCGAAGGAATCTCGCAAACGAGGTAAGGATTATTTGGTGTGGGATCATTTTCTTCGGCTGGGGAGTGGAAGCATGGGGAAGATTGAGCGGATTAAATGTAGCTACTGCGAGACTCTGTTGTTTTACACTGAGGAATGGGGTACGTTCTCAATGTGGGATCATTTGGATGGATGTAGTGAGTACTCTTACAACATAGACAAGAAGCAGAAAGTCCTTCCCCCATACGAAAGGCTCCAGGAAGATGAGGATGGCGATAACGAAACCGATTCTAGTATTGATTGCAATTGGAGCTTTGATGAGAGGCGTTGTCGAGTAATGATTGCAAGGATGATCATTGTCGACGCGCAACCTTTCTCTCTGGTCGAGCGCGAGAGCTTTAGAGAGTTTATAAGTGCACTGCATCCTTTGTTCGAGCATGTTTCTCGCTCCACTGTGGCTAAGGACTGCATCAGGCTTTACTTGATTGAGAAGTTTAATTTGAAAGAGTTGTTAGGAACCTTGGGATCGCAAGTTGCTCTCTCCTTGGATGTATGGACTTCGGAGCAAAATTTGAATTATTTATGCCTCACGGCGCACTTCATCGATGACAAGTGGAAGCTGCACAAGAAAATCATGAGTTTTGTTCAGGTGCTGAGTGATGATGGTCGAGAAGTCGGGAGCTTAGTGGAGAAATGTATCCAGGAATGGGGTTTGGAAGGACGAATTTCGACAATAACAGTTGGTAATGGAAGTTCAGATGATGCGGCAGTCAGTTATTTGAGAGAGAAGGGCAACAATTTACTTATCTCAGATGGGGATCTTTTTCATATGAGGTGTGCTGCTCATGCTTTAAATATGATTGTGAAAGACACATTGGATGGGTTTGATGATTCAATAAGTCGGATTCGATCTGCAGTAAGGTGTGTGAGGAGATGCTCATCTAGAGCTCAGCAATTCCTATCTTATGTCAAGAAAGAGCAAATTCCTTTCCAGGGCTCTGTGTGTCTTGATATTCCTGCTAGGTGGGATACCACCTACCTCATGCTGGATAGGGCTTTCAAGTATAGAACAGCTTTTCAATGGTTGGAAGAAAAGGATCAGTTATTTCTTGATGAGCTTCATGATGAAAAGCCCACAAGTGATGATTGGAAAAACGCCGGTGTGCTTGCCAAATTCTTGGGGAAGTTTTATGAAACTACAAAAAGGTTATCAGGCTTCTCGCATGCAACTTCCAACTTATATTTCTATGAAATGGCTAGCCTACTTTCTGCTGTGAATGATTGGGCAAACGACCCTGATTTATGTCTCAGATTGATGTCAAAGAAAATAAAAGAAGATTTTGTCCCCTACTATGGAAATAATTACAAAGCAAACATGATTGTGTTGATTGCAGGAGTCCTAGATCCACGATACAAGTTGAAATTTATCAAATTTTTCTATGTGAGAATCTATGATTGGGAGGAAGAGATAGTTGATGAGACATTAATGGATTTGAAGGTCGAGTTGGGCCGACTTTTCGAGTTTTATCGTGTTCTAACTTCCAATGCTGGGGAGCTTAATGCTTATGATGGTCGTCCTCTCAAGAAGCTGGTAGATGAATTTGAAGAATATATTAAAGAGGAGCTAAATATGGCTGAGAAAACTGAGTTAGATCTGTATCTTGAGAAGCACTGTGAAGACTGCATTGACAATTTTGATATCTTGATGTGGTGGAAGAACAGGGAATCAAAATATAAGGTTCTCTCCCGAATGGCGAGAGATATCTTAGCTATGCCAGCATCTAGAGTCGCTTCTGAGGCAGCTTTCAGCATGAGAGGCTTGGTCCTCGACCAATTTCGTAGTTCTTTAACCCCAAAAGTCGCGGAAGCTCTCGTTTGTGCGCAAGATTGGTTGAAATCTGGTTCCGCCACTGCTTCTTTTGAAGAGAGCATTGAGGATGCTGAGAAATATGAATCAGGTTTCTCCCTTGACCTTTTCCGACGGTCACTTATATCTCCTTATAATGAAGTTGAACAGATGAATGATCTTTACTCTTTGTTTTTTGTATCAATTTTGTAGATATAGCTCTCATTGCTGAAGTAGAGTCACTCGGAGGCTGAAGTTTGAAAAACAGATGTAACTTTCTGGTGACCCATTCATGTGAAGTCTGGAAATTAATACTACTCAATTGATTAGGATTTGAAGGATGGTGTTTTTGCAGGTTAAAAGCTTGGACAGCTGCAAGAGAAGACTATTAGTTACCTTTTCCTTCTAGATTTCTGTACACGGGGAATTTTGCTGGTGGTGTCTGGGCCATCACTATGACAGTTTATCTTTGTTTATATAGGAATACGATGATGCTGATGGATTTTCATTCTTTTTGGTCACTGTAAGCTCAACTCTGCTAACGGGAATACTCTCTCTCTCTCTCTCAACACACACACACACACACACACACACACACACAGACACGCAGGCATTCATCGACATGTGCCTCTGAAGAAGAAGATAATTTCCGAACTAATTATTCAAACCAAAAGTAGTCACCTTAGATTGATGAGAAATTTTTACATAGAGATCAGACGAAGTGGGATGTATGCACGCTCTGTTACATAGACGATCGAGATTCATCCAAGCGAGAATGACAGATGTCTCACAAAATACAATGAATGAGATAGAAACACGAGATGACTTTGTGCACTGTCCATGAAATACTTCATCTGCACCAGATCTCGACTCCCCTAAGGAAAAACAAGATCATCTAGCAATTCGTTGTCAATGGTACAGAGTAAACATACAAGGGAGCTACTACCATTTGTACACAAAAATGGTAGAAATGTAAATCTTTCTCCTAGTTTATATCATCACTTGCCACATTATCACATGTCATGTCATCATGCTGCCACGCCATTATTTCCACATCATCATCATCTATGTCATAATTTTCATGTCATCATCATATGAGATCTTGGGGAAGAGGGTCAAGCTGCCTTGCGAACAGCTTGATGCACTATCTCCTTTCAACCCTTCGCGTGAAATACAACACAAAGAAAGGATATCCATAGATTTACCCCATCTGATCATGAGAAAAGTGGGATCCAATCGGCAAACTAGTGTGCATCAAATAACTTCTAAAGATGTTCAACAAAGTATCTCATAAAGATGCTGTGGCCCCATTTACAGAATTACTATAATCAATCAAGCTTCGTACCCTTGGCTTGATTAGCTTAACAAAAGGGAACTTTCTAAATGAAATTCCCTCATAATTATGCAACATCCTTTATGTAATGTCTTGAATTTCAACTCATTTTAGGATATATGAAATGGTCATTTCATCAATACATTGTTAGTTTCGTCTACTCTGAACTGATCACTCATGATTTAATTAATTATTTAGAAAAAGGCAATTAGGGATTGATATATGTACGACCATTGAATTTAATTAGGGATAGGCCGCTTGACTATAATGATCAAAGAGAGACAACACCATATTGATTTCGACAAAGGTGCGAGGTCGGATTGTGGGTGAATCTGCACAACTTCAATACAAATTACGAATGGCATTAGATTGATTTCCTTTTGGTCATGTACTTAGAGTGAGTAATCAACCCCTCATGTTTACATGATAATCAATGATCGCTATGATTTGAAGATGTATGGTTATGGATTGAAAATCTATTAATCATGGGTTAAATGTGTGAGAACCCTTAAATGTTGTCCGATAGTTAGGTTGTACTAAAGTTGCGATTGATTGATTTTCAACTATCAAACTTTCAAAGACTTTGAGGCTAAAATGTTGGAAAACGCCTCATTGATTCTAAAATTTGTCAGTATACTTGAAAATTATCAGAAAATGATTCAATGGGCCAAAAATTGGAGCTCACAAGGAAGTGGGCTAGGCAAGGGCCATTGGACCACACACCCAAGGTGGGCGGCCACAAGGCCCAAGCTTGCCCAAGTGAACCCAATTAGGCCCACTAAGCCCTAAATAATATATTGGCCCATTTTCAAGCCCGTTAGCAATTTAAGCCTGATTTGAGCTCAACGACTTTGCAAAGCCCATTCCTATTTATTCAAGCCAGTTTCCAAGGCCTGCTTCTTGACTTTGATCCAAGGACAAAATGGTAATTTGTGCCCAAAGGGAAATGACCAGAATTCCCTTCTTACATTTAATTTTTATGGACAAAAGAGAGAGATAGTCAAAATGGGAAATGATGAATTTTGGCTTGAAGAAGAAGCCAATTCTCTCTCCTCCCCCCTTCCTTGAACACCCATCTCTCTCTCTTCTTTTTCTTCTTTTCCTCTTTAATTTCCCCTTGGCTACCCCATTTTCCACTGTGCGCCACCCCTCTTTGTTGTTCAGACTGCCTTGCCACCACTATGGAGTTGTCCAAGCCGCCGTCATGCCTGCTTGTCACTCGTATGAGCCACCCCACGTTCGCTGCTCTCTCTTTTTCAATGTTCTCACTAAACTGGAACCGCCCCATTGACACCCAATTTTCACTAACGCCCCCTCGACATTTCAGTGGTAGCTGTGCATAGCCCTTACCGCTGCTGTTATGCCCGTGTCGTCGGAATCGTCATCGGGTGAGTTTACATTTTAATCTGTTAATTAGTATATTAAACTTATTTAGGGTTAGTTTAGATTATAGTTAATCTTGATTAAGAGGTTAGTTATGATTACCTATGGTTAGATAAAGTAACCACAATTAATAGGCGATTAGGTTAATTAACTTTGGTTAGAAAAAATAACCATGATTGATAGGTGATTAAGTTAATTAACTTGGGTTAGATAAAGTAACTATGGTTGATAGGTGGTTATGTTAATTAACTATAGTTAATTAATTAACTATAGTTAATTAATTAACTATGGTTGTTATGTTGTTAAGTTTGGTTAACCATGGTTAAGGTTAATTAATTTTATTAATCCCAATTAATTATATTATTATGTTTTAGGTTAATTACTTATAATTAAGGTGATAAGTTATTGCGATATGCTATTGGAAGGGGTGATAAACTATCGCGATAGATAATCGAAGAAGACGATAAGCTATCTGGAAATTAAGTGATAAACTATCACCAAAAAAGTGATAAGTTATTGAGAGTTTGATGATAAGCTATCACCAAATGGGTGATAAGTTATGGAGAATTTGATGATAAGTGATTTCCAAGTAGGTGATAAGTTATTAGGAAATAATTAATAAACTATCACCATTGGGTGATAAGTGCTACTTGTTATATGCTTTTGGCCTAAAATTTATGATGTTTTCTTGCACGTGCCATACTGTTTGATGCCTGCTTTGTCTTGAAAAATGTTTGCCTCATGAGAAACTCAGAGTAGTAATTTTTATAAGGGTTTATATGGAAATATAAAGGGAAACCTTGAGGTGTTGAGTGTTTATGTCCAGTTTAGCAATTTAAATGAAGTTAGTATGTTTAAGAAGTAAGGCATGCAAAGTTTGATAGGTTTTTGATAATTATGTGACACGTACGAATATTTTCCTACATTTTTATGTGAAAAATATGTAGTGGTTTATTATGTTGAGCATGTATCATGTTGTATTGGTAAATGGATGGAAATGACTTGAAATTGAATAATGTGGTGTGGTTATGTGGTCACATAAAGCAACTTGTCACCCCAGCGGGAGTTTAGGGACGAAGTCCGATTTATTGGAATATTTGGCGAGCGTTTGGATGTGGGTCGCGGTGGAGGCTGAACTTATGCTCCATTAGGAATGTCGTCGGGGGAGGGTTTCAAATGTTGCCATGCTTGATGGGACAAGATAATGTTGGCTAAGCCATAAGACATTGGTGAGAGTTTGATTGTGGCCTTAGTGAGGGTATAATAATCGGAACGTGTGTGAATACAAGGTGCATGGAAAATATATTATTATATGGCGTGCATGAGTTTGGTATAGCTGCGGCAAGATAAGGTTGCCTGCGAGTTGGTTTGATTGCTAATTGGTTATTGTGGTGATGAAAATGCCGTTTGCATTATTTATGGTACACATGAACTGATATTGTGTAGGGTATGGCAATGGCAAGGTAAGATTGCTTGCAAGTCGATTGAATGCTTATTGTTAGCATTGGTTATTGTGGTGATGAAAATGCCGTTTGCATTATTAATGGTACACATGAACTGATATTGTGTAGGGTATGGCAATGGCAAGGTAAGATTGCTTGCAAGTCGATTGAATGCTTATTGTTCATTGCAGGGTTTATTGGATAGATGACATTTGTAATCAAGGTAAAGCGGAGGTTGCTTTACAATTGATCTGCCGTTATTATGAGGAAGCCTATTAAGAACTCTGAGATGAGTTGATATCCTAACCAAGGCTTAAAACTGTAACTCATTAATTGTTGTTAACCATTTTTCAAATCCGTAATTATGGCATCCTTATTGTCATGGATCTAATAGTCAATGAGCATGTCATTGAGGACAGTAGGATTGTGTGCCTAATGGTTGAAGGAAGTAGATTAACCCTGCTTAGTATCTTTGGAGACTATTGAGGAAGTCGTTTGACTAAAGGGCTTGTATATAAACTTCCTAGGGTTACTCAGTTGAAAAATAAAAATGATGTTGCTACCATTATTAGTGATCTTTTTACTATCCCTGATGTTTATTGATCAAGTGTTTAGTTTATCACTTTCACATGCATATAATTGAAAGATAAAAAGAATAGTCAGTGATACGTCTTGAGATGTCGAATTCATTTTATCAATGTGAACAGTGGTTGTCGCGAGCTCGATGGTTGAGAGGTGACATTTTAAGTGATATTACTAAATTACTTGTGGTCTACGTGCCCTTTATGCCAGTCTGCAATCTCAGATTAGCCTCTACCTGGCGACCTAGGAAAAAAATAAGGACATACGGTAGAGTTGCTCCGTCGATTGGAATACATAGAGGAGGTCCCATGTCAATGTCTATTATTTTTTTACTCAAAAATTGTATTGTTGGAATAGAGCAATGCATTATTTGTTGTGTCATCCAGCGGTTGAGATTTGTCTAATAATAGAGCATTTTTTTCTCTCAGTAGTTGATGCTGTATGGTACAAAGCCTACTTGTGAATGGGCTTCTTGTAATGTACTTTATATTAACTGATGGAATTGTGGAGTCTGATAGAGAAAGATATTATTGTGGGTAGACACTTCCTAGTAGGTCATCCATCCTGAGCTATTAAAGGAAATAGAGTTTATATTACTGCTAATAGCATATACGTAATTTCCTTTAATATGTATGCCCTAGACTCCTATTATAAATAGGGCAATTTCTTTTATAGTTGTAATGCTGAAGCTTTGTAACCCTGAGCTTGTAACATTGATACTAATAGTGAAGAGATTGCTTAGTGCGGCACCGTGGTTTTTCCCTTCTTGATTTTGGAAGGGTTTTCCATGTAAAAATTCCTGCTTGCCCTCCTTTTCTTCCCTGCTTTTATTCTTCACATATTCGCGTCCCCAACAACTGGTATCAGAGCCTAGTTTTGGCGAAATAGTGGGAGCGAATATGGACGAAGGAAAGGTGAAGATTGATCGGTTAGATGGCAAATATTTTGGTTTCTGGAAGATGCAGATCGAGAATATGCTGTATCAGAAGAACTTGCATCAACCTCTGTCTGAAGAGAAACCAGAATCTATGAAGCAAGCATTGTGGGAATTGTTAGATTGACAAGCTCTAGGTTTGATTTGTCTTACATTGGCGCGTAATGTTGCTTTCAACATTGCCAATGAGGCGACAATGGTGGATTTGATGGCGGCGTTGTCTGACATGTACAAGAAGCCTTCTGCATCAAACAAGGTATATTTGATGTGTCGTCTTTTCAATTTGAAGATGGACGAGGGTGCTTCTGTGACAGATCACATCAACGAATTCAACGTGATCACAACTCAATTGAGTTCGGTGGATATCAAATTTGATGACGAGGTAAAGGCTTTAGTTTTATTATCTTCTCTACTTGAAAGTTGGAGTGCAACTGTGACTGCAGTAAGCAGTTCGTATGGTAAGAAAAAGTTGAAGCTTTAAGCAATCAGAGATTTGATTCTTAGCGAGGATATTCACAAAAGAGAATCGGGTGAATTTTCAAGTGCTGCCTTAAATATTGAAGGCAGAGGGAGAAGCAATCAACGGGGACGAAACCAGTACCATGGTAGATCAAAGTCCAGAGGGAGAAGCAAATCGAGACCTCGTGGTGAAATTATTTGCTGGAATTGCGAAAAAAAGGGACATCTGAAACGGGATTGTAGAGCTCCAAAGAAGAAAGTTCAATATCGAGATCGAAATCAAGAGGAAGAAAAATCCGTGAATGTAACTTTTGAAGAGACTCAAAATAGTGATGCCTTAATTTTGAGCATTGATAGTCAAATTGAGTCGTGGGTTTTTGACTCAGATGCGTCGTTTCACTCTACTTCATGCAGAGAATTAATGCACAATTTTGTTGCTGGAAAATTTGGTAAGGTTTATCTTGCTGATGATGAACCTTTGGATATTATGGGAAATTGTGATATTTATATAAAATCTACTAACAGATATCAATGGAAGTTGAATGATGTCAGATATGTTCCAGGACTTAAGAGAAATCTAGTCTCTATAAGTCAACTAGACAGCACAGGTTATAGGACTATTTTTGGGGATGGCTCTTGGAAAATTGTTAAAGGTGCTCTGGTTGTAGCACGTGGAACAAAGTCAGGAACGCTCTACGTGACTGAAATCAATAGAGAAACTGCAGCAATTGTTGAATCAGAAATTGATTCTAAATTATGGCACCGCAGGCTTGGACATATGAGCGAAAAAGGAATGAAGATATTAGCATCTAAGGGAAAATTGCCTAATTTGAAGTCCATAGATATTGGTCTATGTGAAGATTGTGTTATGGGTAAGCATAAACGTGTTAGTTTTTCGAAGATTGGAAAAAAACCAAAGAAAAAAAAATTAGAGTTGGTGCATACAGATGTGTGGGGCCCAGCTCCTGTGCAATCCCTTGGAGGTTCGTGCTATT
Source organism: Corymbia citriodora subsp. variegata (assembly GCA_014858505.1). NCBI lineage: Eukaryota > Viridiplantae > Streptophyta > Magnoliopsida > Myrtales > Myrtaceae > Corymbia > Corymbia citriodora. The sequence goes on from CM026410.1 coordinate 3,449,696, forward strand.
ATGTCACATTTATTGATGATTCCACCAGAAAGGTATGGGTTTATTTTCTAAAAAATAAATCTGACGTGTTTGCTAATTTTAAAAGATGGAAAGCTGAAGTGAAGAACGAGACTGGCTTGAAAATTAAATATTTAAGGTCTGATAATGACGGTGAATATGATAGCAAGTAATTCAAGCAATTTTGTGCAGAGAACGGAATAAGAATGACAAGAACTATTCCCAATAGATCACAACAAAACGGAGTTGCTGAGAGGATGAACATAACTCTGAATGAGCGTGCAAGAAGTATGAGATTGCATGTAGGATTACCCAAGATGTTTTGGGCAGATGCAATTAATACAGTAGCATATCTAATTAATAGGGGACCTTCGATTCCACTTGATTTTAAGTTACCAGAAGAAGAATGGAGTGAAAAGAAGGTAAGTCTCTCACATCTGAAAGTCTTTGGTTGTGTTTCCTATGTCCACGTAGATTCTGAAAATAGAGATAAACTTGATACAAAAGCTAAAAAATATTTTTTCATTGGATATGGTTCAGATTATTTTGGCTATCGGTTCTGGGATGAACAAAATAGAAAAATAATAAGAACTGCTGATGTCACGTTCAATGAGAATATGTTGTACAAGGACAAATCAGTGACAGAATCTAGCGTGAAGGAAAATTTGGTGAAAAATACAGAGATTGAATTGGAAGAGAATTCTAAAAGTGTTCTGGTTGAAATTCCTAAAATTATTGCTGAACAAGAAGCACGTACACCTGATCCCACTTTGAGAAGATCTAGTAGAACACCTAAACCTGTACAAAGATATTCTCTGTCATTGCATTATTTGCTTTTGACTGACGCTAGCGAACCAGAAATTTTTTCGAAAGCAGTGCAGGTTGAAGATTCTGTTAAGTGGGAGTTAGCAATGCAGGATGAGTTGGATTCACTCTAGAAAAGCAAAACTTGGGTGTTAACTCAGTTACCAAATGGGAAGAAGGCATTGCAGAACAAGTGGGTGTATCGGGTCAAAGAAGAACTTAATGGTAGTAAGAGGTACAAAGCAAGGTTAGTAGTAAAAGGGCTTCAGCAAAAAGAAGAAATTGATTATACGGAGATTTTTTCTCCAGTTGTAAAATTGACTACTGTTAGATCAGTATTGAGTATTGTTGTTGCAGAGAATTTACATCTAGAGTAGCTAGATGTTAAGACTGCATTCCTCCATGGTAATTTGGAGGAGGATATTTATATGATACAACCGGAAGGTTTTCAAGATCCTGGAAAAGAAAATTATGTCTGCAAATTGAAGAAAAGTCTGTATGGCTTAAAACAGGCTCCTCGACAGTGGTACAAAAAATTTGACACATTTATGTGTGGCAACGGGTTCACTAGAAGTGATATGGATTACTATTGTTATTTTAAAAAATTTGATGACTGCTATATTATTTTGCTATTGTATGTAGATGATATGCTCATTGCAGGATCTAGTATGAGAGAGATCAACATACTGAAGCAGCAATTGTCAAAAGAGTTTGAGATGAAGGACTTGGGCACAACGAATCAGATTCTTGGGATGAGGATCACGCGGGATAGATCTAAAGGAAGTCTAAAGTTAACTCAAGAAAAAAAGTATATTGAAAAAGTGCTTGACAGATTCGGAATTCAGAATGCAAAGCCCAGAAGTACTCCTTTAGGAAGTCACTTCAAGCTCTCAAAGGAGCAATCACCAAAGACGAATGAAGAGTGGGAGTATATGGTTAAAGTGCCTTATGCATCAGCTGTTGCTAGTTTAATATACGCAATGGTGTGTACTAGACCAGACATAGCTCATGTAGTGGGAGTTATGAGCAGATACATGGCAAATCTAGGAATAAAACATTAGGAAGCTGTAAAGTGGTTATTAAGATATCTGAAAGGCACTTCAGGTATGTCATTATGTTTTATGAAAAATAGTGCAACTTTACAAGGCTTTGTTGATGCAGATCTTGGTGGTGACTTGGATAACAGGAAAAGCACCTCAGGTTATGTTTTTACCTTAGGTGGTACTGCAATTAGTTAGATGTCTAGACTTCAGACTTGTGTATCTCTCTCAACCACTGAAGCAGAGTATGTGGCTATATCTGAAACTGGTAAAGAGATGATTTGGTTGAAAATTTTTCTGAAGAAGATAGGCAAAGAGTAAGATAACAGTGTTTTTTTCAGTGATAGTCAAAGTGCTATTTGTCTTGCAAAAAATCCGGTATTTCACTCAAGGACAAAACACATTGAGTTAAAATATCATCAAATTCGTCAGTTGATAGATGACGAGACATTGTCATTAAAGAAGATTCTTGGTGCAGAAAATCCAGCAGATATATTAATAAAGGTTGTCACCACTGAGAAACTGAGGGTGTGCATTGCCTCAGTTGGCCTCCATGGTAAGTGATGAGGAGGGCCGCCACACTAGGACAATTTGGGTTGAAAAGATGAAGACTATAAAAGATTATTGCTGTTTTTTGAAGATCAGCCTCCAAGTGGGAGATTGATGGAATTGTAGAGTCTGATAGAGAAAGATATTATTGTGGGTGACACTTTCTAGTAGGTTACTCATCCTGAGATATTAAAGGAAATATAATTTATATTACTGCTAATAGCATATATGTAATTTCCTTTAATATGTATGCACTAGACTCCTATTATAAATATGGCAATTTATTTTATAGTTGTAACGCTGAAGCTTTGTAATCCTGAGCTTGTAACATTTATACTGATAGTGAAAAGATTGCCTAGTGCGGCACCGTGGTTTTTCCCTTCTTGATTTTGGAAGGGTTTTTCACGTAAAAATTCCTGCTTGCCCTCATTTTCTTCTCTGTTTTTATTCTTCGCATATTCACGTTCCCCAACAACGTCAAGACAATCGAAAACGTCCAAAACCATTCGAAGGAGATTGATGTGATGATCCGCAGCCTTTCTTCTGTTGCACTTCGCTCCTGTCATTGCCCCTATTCAGTAGTGCATGTGAAGGTCTGCATCGTGGGTCGCCATAACATACTTTTAATAAAGTACACACTAAATATATAATCTACACACCTTAGGTTTCCTGATCTAACAGCACGATCTTCCATATGCCTGTGTAGAATCATCCGCTACTATAACATACATACAATTACAACCATATAACAGCATACGATTAACGTATATTATGCTCATTTTCTATAGCAGTTATTTGTCGAGGGACGAGAAAAGCATTGTCGAGAATGGAAGGAACCGATTGTCGGATCTAACCAATTTCATGTTCTTCCGGTCTTGAACAAAAAAGTCACAATTAGCATTAGGTGTCCATGGATTCATTTTATAATATCGATCTAGTAACATGACAAATTCTAAGATGATATAGGCCATAAACGAAACTTATATATAAGCACCCAAAAAAGAATTAGTATAATACTTTTGCCAATTCAGTCAACAATTACCATAAAAAATTTATAACGATAGACATTTATCCAGTTTGTGCGTATTTTACATAGATGTTGAACTCATGAGTCATTCCCCTTCTTGCTGTCCAAACAGAAATGCCAAAAGGTCATACAAAATAGAGCAAATAGAGCAAATAGAATCAAGCAAACCATATAAAAGATCGACAAAACTGCCGCCAGAAGACGTATTCAATCCTCCCGACCTCTCAACCTCTCAACGCAACGTGAGTAATAATCGACATGAAAAGCCTCGAGCCTCATCACCGTCTTTTACAAACCATCAAACGTCAAAAATACTCACTCGAGCCCGGGAGATGATCGGCTACATCGCGATGATCCATGCCGAGCTCGTCTTCGTCCCAATGCCGGCCAAGGGCCATCTCGTATCGATGATCGAGATGGCCAAACTCCTCGTTGACCGCGACCCCGCCACTATGTTACCGTCCTCATCATGAAGCTTCCAATCGACTCCAGCATGGACTCGTACACAAACTCGCTCGCCACCTCCGTGGCCACCACCCGCATCCGCTTCATCAACCTTCCGCTTGAGAATGTGGATGCCAAGAGTTTCTCGCACAAAATTTTCGCCCACTTCATCGAGATCAACAAGCCCCACGTCAAGCAGGCCATCGCCGAGCTCGCCGATTTGCCTGGCTCGACCAGGACGCTTGCCGGGTTCGTTCTCGACATGCTCTGCACCACAATGATCGACCTGGCGGACGAGTTCGGAGTCCCGTCCTATGTCTTCTTTGCGTCGAGCGCTGCGTTCCTTGGCTTGATGCTGCACCTCCAGTCGCTCCAAGACGAGCACCGTGTGGACATAATCGAATTCAAGGACTCGGCTGGCGAGCTGGACTTCCTGAGTTTCACGAACCCATTACCATCCAAGCTCTTACCCTCCTTGTTTTTGACGAACGAACTGGTCAGACCATCCTTGGAGCATGCCAGGAGGATAAGAGCGACCAGGGGCATTATCATAAATACGTTCGACGAGCTTGAACCGCACGCAGTGAGGTCCTTGGCGGACCTCGGAGCGCCAGCAGTGTACCTGGTAGGGCCCATGTTGAACCTGACAGGCGAGACTAAGAAGAAGGCCGACGACAGCGGCGAAGACAATGGCAACCGCCTTCGTCGGTGGTTTTCCTGTGCTTCGGGAGTGTGGGGAGCTTCGACGAGGACCAGCGGAGTGGGCACCGCTTCCTGTGGTCCCTACGGCAGCCACGTCCGAAGGGCAAGGTTTAGATCCTGAGTGACTATGTGGACCCTGTGGAGGTCTTGCCAGAGGGATTCCTGGACCGGATGACCGGTCTTGGGAAAGTGATTGGGTGGGCCCCACAGGTTGCAGTCCTGACCCAATCAGGAATTGGGGGGTTTGTGTCTCGTTGCGGATGGAACTCTATCTTGGAGAGCATATGGTTCAGCGTGGTGGTGGCCACCTGGCCCTTGTACGCAGAGCAACAGTTCCACGCGTTCGAACTGGTAGTGGAGCTTGGCCTTGCGGTTGAGATCAGGATGGACTACAGGAGGGATTCTTGGATGGAGAGCGATGTTGTCGTCATCGTCGTCGCGACGCCAGATGAAATAGAGGGCAGAGTAAAGAATTTAATGGAGGGCGAGGAGGCCGGGGAGAGGAGGAAGAAGGTGAAGGAGGTGAGTGAGAAGAGTAGGAAAGCGTTGGCTGAGGGCAGCTCTTCTTACTTGTCTTTGGGCCGTTTGATTGAGGACATCTTGAATAATATACTTTGATTTAGGTGGCTCTACGCATGTTGCATAAACAAAAGGTTGTTTTTATTCTACTAGATCAATTTGTACTCATTAAAGGCAACTTCACGTGGAAATTTTGGATTAATGTTCGACCACATAAAGGAGATTTTATCAAAGTGATGGTGAGTGAGAGATAAATCGAAAATCGTTAAATTAAGGGTGGATTAAACCTCCTGTATAAGATTTTATTTCCACTAGTATAAGCTCTAATGTTTCATTTTTAAATACATTTTCATTTTGAATGGTTGAGAATGTCAATTGCATCTCTTGAACAAATGGGGCTCTAGAGGACAACATACGAGATGAAAAAAATTAGCATAGACTTTGACTTATAAACAATGTGAAGAATAGAATTAATTGTGACGTACAAATATTTTTTGAAAATATTTGTGTGAAATATTTATCTAAGTTGTTAACTAATTCATTGTGGATTCCTATACATTGAGATTATGCATTAGAAGTCCAAAAACTTATCATGAAAATACAAGTGAGTCCTATAATTTGCAAAACGTGCAATTAAATCTTAAAACTTGTTAAATTAATTCAATTGAGTTATTTCGTTAACTCTATCCTATTTAGCTAATGGAAAATGTTGATGTTTTTTTTTTTAATATTTTTTATCTTGTGCATGATAATGATATAGCTAAAACGACGTCGTTTTAGTCAAAATATGATTTTTAATATAATTTTTATTCAAATTAAAATTTTAAAATAAGCTAATTAAAAAAAAAAAAACCAGTGGGGAGGGCTACAAGCCCTTGCTGTCACCGCCCTACCATTGCTGGGAAGGGCTAACGAGGGTAGGGGATGGCCAACGAGGGTTGCCGGTGACCCTCGCTGACCACAAGTCACATAGTTAATGTTTATTATGCTAATGTACATGAATGAAATAAAGATAGTCGCATTGCATGGCCAAATGACTAGTACATACCGATTCATAGATTGAGAGAAAGACAATAGAGTTGATGTTGATATAAACCTTTCCAACAAAACTTGTGATTTGACTTATTGGTAAAATCACTTTGAATCGTTCTATTAATTAACTATAACTTATCGTGTCGCTTAATACACCGGTTTTCATGGACTTTCAATGCTCTTGAAATATTGCTTATTGATATACAACGGGTATTTGTCAAGGGACGAGAAAAGCATTGCAGAGAAAGGAAGGAAGGAAGGAATCGCCAGACTTAAAACAATCTTTTATTTCTCGTCTCGACAACAAGCGACAAGTAGCATTAGGCCTACATGGAGTCAATGTGTAAAACCGATGAAGTGACACGATAAATCCTAAGAGGACATGGGCAAGAATGGAATTTTGCACCACGCCTCCAGTTGATGGCAACCAGCAAAGCCAAGACGTCATTATTACCCTTGTTGCTGTTCAATCGTCTCTCTACTTTCCCTTCTCTGTAGTTCCGTACAAATATAGAATACCGAATGCCTACCAAAGAATCGCAAAAACGCCAAGAGAAGACGTACACATTGCAACCCTTACCCAGATCTGACGATGGCGTCTCGGCCCCTGCCTATTCATGCTAGTCATTATTAGGGCTTGGCATCTAGCGGAAGGAAATAAGAAAAAATTCTAAAAAAAATTATTAATATCAACGTGGATGCCTATATCATCAAAATGATTAAATTGATAAATAATCAAAAGATTTAAAATTAAATTGACTAAATTTAAAGATTTATGACGGAATTAATCCATGTAAAATAAGTTTAAAACTTTTTGGACATTATTCCTTGACTATTTCATTAAGTGTTTCTAGTGAGCTGCGTGACCATGGGTTAATATAGTTTAGAGCCTTTGGCGAAGCTTGGTATCCCAAGCCAATTCGGGCAAAGTTTTACAATTAGGGTACTTAAGTCATCTTATTGAGGAAGAAAAATATATAATTTGGAATGAGGAGTACATGGCATATGGATACTAACGTGTAAAAATAAGAAACGTAGTTAAATTGAACGCCTTTGTTGAAGAGCCTACCATTGGCAACCTTCGGAGCTGAAAATGCCTTTGGAATAGAGTAGACCGGTGAAGACCATCTTAACTTTGCTTCACCGTGAACCAATAATCTTCCTGTAGGTCCCAAGTTGAAGTCGACTCATTAAGATATTGGACGAAAGTGGGAATTCACGCACGGTTCGCAACGGAGACGATGGCCGTCGATTGGACCTAAGACGGATCGTGTCTTGGGACGAGCGAAGCTACGACATCATTTCCCTCTTCGCTCTTCAATCATCTATCTCCTTTCTCTTATATATTTTAGTTCCGTGCAAACAAAGAACGACGACTTACTCGCCGAAAGTGGCAAAGATGCCGGCAAATAAGGACTTATTCAACCGAGAATCTTTCGCTTTTCACAACGCGACATACATAACAATAGGTAGAAGACAGAAGAGGCCTCCATCCTCATCAGTCATCTCATCTGACTTCAAAACACTCGCAGAACTCCAAAACCCTCGCTTGAGCTCGGGAGATAATCGCCATGGCCGGTGCCGAGCTTTTGTTCATCCCAACCCCTGGCATGGGCCATCTCGTCGCAATGGTCGAGATGGCCAAGCTCCTCATCGACCACGACCCGCGCCTCTCTGTCACCGTCCTTGTCATGAAGTTTCCATTCGACTCCGCTGTCGACTCATACACGAACTCGCTCGCCACCTCCACCACCACCCCTCGCCTCCGCTTTGTCGACCTCCCACGTGAGAACGCTGAAGCCGAGTTCTCCTCAGGCCATTTCCTCACCGACTTCGTGGAAAGCAGAAAGCCCCATGTCAAGCGTGCCATGGCCGATCTTGCTGACTCTGGTGGCTCAACCGGGCGTCTTGCAGGGTTCGTCCTCGACATGTTCTGCACCGCCATGATCGACCTGGCGGACGAGGTTGGAGTACCGTCCTATGTCTTGTTTACATCAAGCGCTGCGTTCCTCGGCATGATGCTGCACCTCCAGTGGCTGCAAGACGAGCACCATGTGGACATAACCGAATACAAGGACTCAGCAGCCAAGTTGGACGTCCCGAGTTTGACGAACCCGTTGCCAGCCAAGGTCTTACCTCCCCTGGTTCTGACGAAGGAGACCGTCCGACCGTTCCTGGGGCACGCCAGGAGGATGAGAGCGGCCAAGGGCATTATTGTAAATACGTTCGACGAGCTCGAACCATATGCACTGAGGTCCTTGGCAGGCCTTGGGGCACCCGCGGTGTACCCCTTGGGGCCCATACTGAATCTGAAGGGCGAGACCAAAACAAACGCCGACGGTGGCGGCCGCCAAGGCGATGACATCATGAAGTGGCTCGATGAGCAACCGCCTTCATCGGTGGTTTTCCTATGCTTTGGGAGCATGGGGAGCTTAGGGGAGGAGCAGGTAAAGGAGATGGCCTGCGCGTTGGAGCGAAGCGGGCACCGCTTCCTATGGTCCCTCCGACGGCCACTGCCAAAGGGCAAGGCTTGGTTCCCAAGTGACTTAGCGGACCCTACGGAGGCCTTGCCTGAGGGTTTCTTGGAGCGGACAGCCGCGGTCGGGAAAGTGATTGGATTGGCCCCACAAGTTGCCGTCCTGGCCCACCCAGCAATTGGAGGGTTTGTGTCACACTGTGGATGGAACTCCACCCTTGAGAGCATATGGTTCGACGTACCGGTGGCTACATTGCCGCTCTATGGGGAGCAACAATTTAATGCGTTCGAACTGGTGGTGGAGCTGGGCCTTGCAGTGGAGATCAAAATGGACTACAGGAGGGATCCAAGGATGGACAGCAGTCCCGTCGTGACGGCAGAGGAAATAGAGGGTGGGATAAAGAAGTTAATGGAGGAGGTCGACAGCGAGAGGAGGAAGAAGGTGAAGGAGGCGAGTGAGAAGAGTAGGAAGGCGGTGGTTGAGGGTGGCTCTTCTTACTTATCTTTGGACCGTTTGATTGAGGACATCTTCAATGATAAACCTTAATTTAGGTGGCCTCAATTGTTTGGTAGTTCTGGTCTATGCCCGTTAAATAAAAGAAGGTTGCTTTCATTTTGCTAGATCAATTTGTCCTCATTAAAGTCATCTCAATGGATCTCGCCTCTTAGGGACCATGGAAGGGGCAATTGCATTCGTGTGCTGTGATTCAAAAGGAAGATTGATGGAAGGCCTCGCGCGACTAGTTCAAGCATCTTCTGCCTTTCAAGCCGAAATCCTTGCTTGTCTTTATGCTCTCCGTCACTTTGCTGATCGACCTCATATGAAGTTAATACTGGAGTCTGACTGTTCATCGTTGGTGAGTTGTCTAAAAGATTCTTTTCTCTCTTCTTGGGATGTTGAACCACTTATCTCTGAATGCATTAGCTTGTTGGCCCTTTTTGAGAGTCTAGAAATAGTTTTTTGCTCTTGCACTTCAAATAGATTGGCTGACTGGGTTGTAAAAGCCTCTACAAGTAAGACCCTTCCCCTTAATTGGGTTGCTAACCCCCCTTCCCCTCTTTGGGAGATCCTGTGTTTTGATGCTCCTTACTCTTGTAACGGGGCTTGAGTTTAAAGAATGTTATTTTTATTTCGCTAAAAAAAAAGTCATCTCAATGGGAAAATTACTTATAAATGTGCTGCTACGTAAAGGGCATCTTCTAGCATATGCAATTAATATATATATTATCTACCATCAAATGGAAAAGGGAATATATCCTAATGCTCTAATGATTTACTTTAAACTACATGACCATTTTGAATGGTTTAGAATGTCAATCGCATCTTTTCACCAAACGAGATCTCATTCAAAGACAATACTCTTATATGTGAAAAAGTTTAATTTAGGCTTAGCTTATGAGCGATGCAATCAATGAATGAAATCAATCACAATATTTATTTTATTATATTGAAGTTTTTGTCAAGCACTACTTTTGGAAAATACTTCATCTACGCTGTCAAGCACTACTTTTCAAAGAAGTTTTTGTCTTCAAGTATCCAAGAATCATTCTACCAGTGAATGTACTTTTCTTTCAATAAAAAAATTAAAAGGGTTCGACATCTGCATTATCCTCTTTTGAAAATTGTCCTCTCTCATTTGTTGACAGCCTTCCTCAGATATGGAACACATTAACAGAACAAAAATGTTGACTCTAAATCCCAAACGTGCAATTATTGAAATGATTTCTATTATATAATAAATATTACAATTGTTATATTTTGTAAGTAAATAATAAAATAATGAAAAATAATAAATGAAGAGATTATTATATTACAAGAATTGTCAATCTTTTAATTCCATTATCTTCAAGAGTCAACTTGTGGATTTGATTGATGATATGTTTGGATTCTTCTCCTTAATTGATAATTTTTTCATCTAAATTGGTTTGTTGTCCAATCCGCTTCATTCCTGATTTCATATGAAAAATGTATAACTCCACATACATTAAACTTGATAATTTTAATTGGATTCAACTTATTTACAGTCTTCTGACCAAAAAATAAAAAATAAAAAAAACTTATCCACATCCAAGAAATTTGAATTGTTTTTGTCAAATTTCGGCATGCTAGGCTATTCTGTGGGAATACGAACAATTTCAATGAACCGGATTGATGGTTAGCCGGCCTTTTCCCCACTAAATGATTTATGTTTGCGAATGAAGATAATTTAAGATTTTGTACAAATATAGGATTCTGAAAGTTGCCTTCACCACGAGCTTTGTCCTCGCTCTCACCATCCACGTGTGAAGCATGTTAGGGTTGATTCTCCTTCAAAATTACCAGGCAATATATTACGAACTAATGCGAGTGACCACATATCTGATGCGGACTGAAAACGACGTTGCCCAAAGTTTATCTTAACTATTTAGGATAGTAGTCCAAAAAGTGTTGTCTCTCTTTTCAATTTGATCAATTTAATCTTAAATATTTTAACTATTTATCAATTTAGCCCTCTTGACTAATTTTGATCAAAATCTACTGATATGGTGATTCAATCAACCTGATTGTCTTCATTGCATCGGCAGTGGCTAGACCTTTGCCAACCACTATTGAGGGATGGGATGTCCTCACTGGCCCACATCTAGGGATGGCATCAAGGCTCTCACCGATTATAGCCCTCACCTAGATCTAATGATGGCATCCCAGCCCTTGCTTGTTGACACCGGCCATTGTTGAGGCTCAGCATCTGGCGGAGGGAAATAAAAATAAAAAAAATGGAAAAGAAAAAATGAAAGAAAAAGGAAAAAAATTATCAACATCAGCGTTCCCGCCTACATCATCAAAAAGGACTAGATTGACAGATCAACAAAATGTTTAGGGCTAAATTGGCTAAATTTAAAGATTTAAAACTAAATTGGTTGCCGTACAATAAGCTTAAGACTTTTTGGACAATTTTTCCAATGAACTCCATGACCATGGTGTTAGCATATTTTGAGCCTTTGGCGAAGCTTGGTTACCTCTAGTGGAGACGTCTTGATTTTGTGCTTGTGTACACATTAGATAAAAAGGATTAAAATGAATACTTGTTATTCACCTATCAGCATTTGTGAAATGCTAAAGATACTAAAACTTACATATCAATGGATTTACTAAATAATGTGATTAATGGTAAGTGGTTAGTTAAGGAATTGTTTAAACACTGGCAAACAGAATTCTGCTGCATCATTAAGTAAATCCATTAAGTATATAATTTTGGTGTGTTTAGTATTTTATAAATTTCCCCTCGTCACCGCCGATTGTCGGCCACCTGTCATTGCCATCGCCTCGGCCACTCCCTCCCCCTACTGCTACTAATTGCCACCCAATGTTGTCATTGCCTACCATCATTGTCGTTACCAGTCACCAACCATAGCCACCCCCTCTTGCTGCCGTTGTTGCCACTGCCCCCTCCTTCTATTGGCTACTCGCCATTGCCATCGCCACTGGCCCCTCCCTTGTCATTGCTAGTTGCCGACCGCCCACCGTTTCCACTGCTTGTGGTCGTCGATGCCCACCACTAGTGGTCATTGGCTGCCGCTGCCTCTTGCCCCTGCCGTTGCCGTTGCAGTTGCCCCTAACCCCGCTATCACCACTCAAGATAGAGAAATTTTATATCATTATCAAACGAATTTCTATTTTGGGAATATAAATTTTGTATTGTTATCAAACGCGTTTTTTTTGTTGAAAAACTCATCTAATGATAGAAATAGAAAAACCTATTTATATTCCAAAAATCAATTTCTGACTAAAAATTTTATCATTCACGCCCAAGATTTGCAAAAATGTGTTTTTGGTACCATTTATAAATTGTACTACTTAATGAATGGTGGTTTACTAATACCATTCATCTCAACCCTTTTCTAGGTCCTATTGGTATGAGCGAATGAAATAAGAGATGTATTAAGAGGGTATATTTTGAATTTGGATTTGTGTGTGTATATTTGAGATGGAATTTAAAACGCTGTGATCTTGTAAATAAGGATAAGTCTGCAATGGAAGACCGTAATTTCAATATTAGGAAGAGAAGTTTAAAAAATTGTATATACGTCATGTTAATTAACGAATAAATCTCTCTCTCTCTCTCTCTCTCTCTCCTTGTTTACTTGCTCGCGAACTTATTGATTGAAGATCGATTTTGTAACTGTCATGTGGAAGGTCAAGTCTATGGATCACCGTTACTTTTTAGGTGGTCAGGAAATTTTCTTAGATAGAATAATCGACCGTCTCTCGTGTTATCCAATGATTGAGATTTATCAATGAGTAGACCATTTTCTCTCAATGTGTCAACAAACGATTGACCACTGATGCTGTAAGTATACAGTACAAAGCCCATTTGTGGATGGGTCACTTGCAATAGAGAGAAATAAAAACATAATGGAATATCCACAAGATACCAAATGTTAAATACGTGACCTATTCATGTACTTTGAAATAACGCTAGAACAACATAAAGCATTCGACCCATTTGAAAGCGGTTGACGTGACGATACTCACAACCTTTGATTTTGTGCGCGCTTGTTCCTGTCGTCACGGCTATTAGGTAATATTTTGGTTAAAAAATTGCGAAAATTTCCGTCTTGCATCTTTTATAATATGCGTCTTTTCTCTCTTTGTGGAGAGCGATTTATTTCGTTTGTGGGATTTTTGTTATTCATTAAAGTCTTTGTGATTCATAAGGAGAGTGACAAATGTCTCACAAAACAGAATGAATCAAATCAAGCAAAAAGCAAATAAATGAATGACAAGAATGCGCGACGAAAGCCGTGTTCAACCCAGAATCTTGCCCGCCTCACAACCACAACGTAAATAACAATCAACATAAAAAGCCTCGACTTTCATCTCCGTTCTGGCCAACCACAAAACTAGAAAACACTCAGCTGCCCCCTGGAAGTAGTTCACTACATCGCGATGACTCGGGCCGAGCTCGTGTCGTCCTGTTCCCTAGCATGGACCGTCTCTCGCACCGATGGTCGAGATGGCCAAGCTCCTCGCTGATCATGACCGCCACCTCTCTGTCACCGTCCTCATCATGAAGTTCCATTCGACTCAGACGTTGACTCGTACATGAACTCACTCGCCACCTCCGTAGCCGTCCTCAGCATCCACTTCGTCCACCACCCGGGTGAAAACACCGACACAGATATCTCGTTGGGCAATTTCCTTACCCAGTTTTTGTAGAGCAACAAACCCCACGTCAAGCGGGCTGTACCGAGCTCGCTGGCCCGGCTGGCTGGACAGGCGGCTTGCAGGGTCCGTTCTCGACGTGTTCTGCACCACCATGGTCGACCAGGCGGACGAGTTCGGAGTCCCGTCCTACGTCTTCTTCACGTCGAGTGCCGCGTTCCTCGGGATGATGTTGCACCTCCAATCGCTCCAAGACGAGCACCACGTGGACATAACCGAATTCAAGGACTCGACCTGCGAACTGGACTTTCCCTAGTTTCAAGAACCCGTTGCCAGCCAAGGTCTTAACCTCCTGACGAAGGAGACCGTCCGAACGTTCCTGGAGCACGCCAGCAGGATAAGAGCTACCTGTTAGAAATTAAATCAAACCAAATTCATCGATGATTGCTGCGTTTCTTTAATTAGTCTTTTTCGTATTTGTAGGAGATCAGATTGTTTAGTGTGAGATATATTGAAATTTGCTGAGGGATATTGTTGAATTTTTATGTGGATATGGAATGAGTGAATCGGATAAAATTATTTGGAAGAAAGGAAAGAAAATCGGATACTGAATTTACGTGGTTTGGTTTGAATATCGAAACCTACGTTCATGAGAAAAGCAGCATGGAATTTCATTATAAATACCAAGCGATATAACGGAGATGACAATCACTCGAGCATTCAAACATTTTCGTAATATTTCCCAACCCCCAATTACACTTAATAACTCACATAGTATTTAGCTCATCATAATTTCTAGTGAAATTCTCATTCAAGAAATTAAACAAATTTTACTAACAAGGATTTAATTAGTTAAGCACTCAAGTGTAATTACAACAAGAAAATTTCCTTTTCTATCGAGAGCTTCCACGCGTTTAGTAAAGCTCACTTCTCGCTCTCTTCTCGCTCTCTCTTTCTCATGGCCACCGAAGTCCTCCCTTCGTAGGAGAATGGACGGAGAATAAGACAAATGAGGCCTACAATACAAGCTTCTGAAGCAGCAGTACCCACCAATTTCCACGGGAATGCATGCATGCACATTGTGCATGCATTCCCGTGGAAATTGGTGGGTACTGCTGCTTCAGAAGCCATGTGCATGCATTTAAGGAGGTGGAGAACAATTGCACGGACTATTTTGCCTCTTCTTTGACTTTTTCTCCTCTGCAATTAGAAGACAACTCAACCAAATAAGAGCTTCTATTTGCATTAAATGAAGGCTGCAATTTTGGACTTTCTCTTTTACAGCTGCACGCCTCCTTTTAACCGCACTTGAGAGTCAAACACGCATGTCCTGTCTTTTCTACTGCTTCCCTTGTCTTCATTCTTTCTTCTCCGTTTTGCGTGCAGAGCATTTAATGTAGAGAGTCCGACCAGCTTTTGATAATCACAAAAATCCAATTTGAATTTTATTTTTCAAGACAAAATCACATGCTTTTATCTCGCATCAGACATGCATACAGAAGGCATCAAGATCACGTACAATTAATTCTTGATTTGTAGATGATCGAGTTTATATATTCTCATCAGTTTGATTTTATTCACCTGCTCAAACTCGAGACATATTTTTAATAGATATGATTAGATATGATAAGATTTGATGATTATTTTGAAGAGTTTCTAGAAAATTTATTTTTTTGAGATGTTATCTGTAATTTTGGGGTAGATCAAAGGTCATGTAACAAGTTTTTAAATATGGGAATCTTGTAATTTATTTTGTTAAGGTTAAATTTTAGTGAATAAAAAAACATATCAATTCCCTTCTCTTCATTGGGTCAATTCCATAAAAAACCCTCAACTATGGCTTTAGTCCCAAAAATACCCCAAACTTTTTTTTGTCTCGAAAAAAATCCTCAATTTTTACTTTAATCCCAAATCTACCCTCCGTAAAAAATCACCGTGAACTCCCTTGTCGCCAGCGCCGGAATCAGGCGAGGGCCGCCTCGTCGGCGCCGGAATCAGGCGAGGGCCGCCTCGCCGGCGTCGGAATCAAGCGAGGGTCGCCTGGGCGGCCCTCGTCGGCGTCGGGCGAGGGCGGCCCAGGCCTGGGCGACCCTCGCCGGCGTCGGGCGAGGGCCGCCCAAGCCAGATCTGGCTCAGGCGGCCCTCGCCGGACGCTGGCGAGGGTCGCCCTCGCCCGATCTGGCTTGGGCGGCCCTCGCCGACGTCGGCGAGGGCCACCCGAGCCTCGCCCGACCCAGGCGAAGGTCGCCCTCGCCAGATCCGGCGAGGGCGACCCAGGCGAGGGTGAGGGCCACCCAAGCCAGATTCGGGGAGGGCGGCCCTTAGTCGGATCTGGCGGCCCTCGCCCGATCTGGCCTGGGCGGCCCTTGCCGGACGACGGCGAGGGCCGCCCGAGCCTCGCTAGGCGAGGGCGCCCTTGCTAGACTCAGGCGAAGGTCGCCCTTGCCAGATCCGGCGAGGGTGACCCGGGCGAGGGTGAGGGCCGCCCAAGCCAGATCCGGCGAGGGTGGCCCTTAGCCGGATCTGGCGGCCCTCGCCGGCGTCGGGCGAGGGCCGCCTAAGCCAGATCTGGCCTGGGTGGCCCTCGCCCGACGCCGGTGAGGGTCGCCCAGGCCTGGGCCGCCCTCGCCCGACGCCGATGAGGGCCGCCCAGGCGACCCTCGCCTGATTCCGGCGCCGGCGAGGCCACGTCAAAAGAGTTCACGGTGATTTTTGACGGAGGGTAGATTTAGGACTAAAGTAAAAGTTGAGGGTTTTTTTCGAAACAAAAAAAAGTTTGGGGTATTTTTGGGACTGAAGCCATAGTTGAGGGTTTTTTATGGAATTGACCCTCTCTTCATCTGCTTCTCCTCTTTAAGTGAGTTGCAAATTTTTCACTTTCAAAGTTTTTATCCCGACAAATTGATATCGCCGCTGCGCCTCTAACGGATTTCAACACTACCAAGGGCATTGTCATATATACGTTTGATGAGCTTGAATCACGGGCAGTGAAGTCCTTGGTAGGCCTCGGGGCACCCACACTGCATCCCGTGCCCATACTGAATCTGAAGGATGAGAGTAAACCAAAGGCCGCCGGTGGCCGAGGGGATGACATCATGGAGTGGCTTGACGAGCAACCGCCTTCGTAGGTGGTTTTTCCTGTGCTTCGGGAGCATGGGAAGCTTCGGCAAGGACCAGGTGAAGGAGATGAACCGTGCATTGGAGTGGAGTGGGCACCACTTTCTATGGTCCCTCTCCAGCAGCCATCGACGAAGGGCAAGGTTGGTTTATCGAGTGATTATGCAGACCCCGTGGAGGTTTTGCCTGAGGGGTTCGTGGACCCGACGCCTGCCGTCGGGAAAGTGATTGGTTGGGCCCTGCAGGTTGCTATCCTAGCCCACACATCGGTCGACGGATTTGTGTCTCTCCAGAGTGGATGGAACTGCACTCTGGAGAGCATATGGTTCGGCATCACCATGGCCACATGGCCCTTGTATGGAGAGCAACAGGTTAACGCGTTCGAGTTGGTGATTAGGGGTGTCAATGGGTCGGGTTTTGATGTTACCCGACCCGACCCTAATCCTATAGGGTCATGCTTTGGCCCGACCCGACCCGAAACGCATTAGACCCAAACAAAAGGGTCGGGTCGGGCCCGTCGGGTCGGGTCGGGCCAAAGCATGACCCTTTACAACTTTGGTTTTAATTTCTTGTTTAGCTCAAAAACTCTAGAGAGTTGAGAGCCAAAACGTACAGAGAGAGATAAAAAATTATTTTCTTTTGTTTATTTTATCTTATTTTACCATTTTCCCTTAACGGATGAGAACTAAAACGCACGAACGGTACCAGTGTCAAAAAGGCTTGCGTGCGACCCGTTTTGACCCGACCCGACCCTAAATTTAGGGTATTTTCGGGTCGGGTCCGAGTATGGAGCCGGTATCGGAAAATACCCTAAGTTTAGGGTCGGGTCGGGTCGACCCGGGCCGGGTCGGGTCGGCTCGGGTCTTTTTGACACCCCTATTGGTGATGGAGCTAGGCCTTGTGGTGGAGATCCGGATGGGCTACAGGAGGGATTCCGGGATGGAGGGCGATTGTGTCGCCCTTCTTACTTGTCTTTGGGTCGCTTCATTGAGGACATCTTGAATAACATGCCTTGATTTAGGTGACTGCAATGGTTTAGCAGTCCTGGGCTATCCCCGTTGCACTATATCAATTTGTACTCATTTAAAGTCACCTTCACGTGGAAATTTCAGATAAATGTTCCACCACATAAATGATATTTCCTAGCACACACCGTCAATGTAAAAATGATTTTCAATAAATGGCCGTATTCACTTAGCTTTGATTGTTCGTGATGTGATTCATTTGCACCAAAAGTAATCTCGAAATAATCTAATGTGCTTTGATCCTCCATCCAAATTGTTTTGTCGTCCATCACACTTCATTCTTGATTTCACATGCATTAAACATATCCACAGCCCTAGTGAGTTTGAATTGCTTTTGTGAAATTTCAGTATGCAAGACTATCTGAAGAAAATATGAATGGTTTTAGTATATTAGATTAACGGTTTTAAAAAGATGTAAGCATATATGGAACGCATGTTCAAGAAACCGTACAAGAATTTTCATCCTTAATCAATGGTATTTAACCAGATGTGATCACGTTAGATTGATGAGGAACTTTTACATAGATAGTGCGATGAATGTTGAAGCCAAAGAACAAGAAGAAAAGGAGGAGGGGGCCAGAGGGAGAGAGAGAGAGAGTTTGAAAAGTCAAACCAAAAAGGAGTGGGTTGGGGGTTTGGTGGGGGTGGGGGGGAGGAGAAGTCGCGGAAAAGAGGGAAAAGGAGAGAGAGGGGGCGCACGTGGGAGAGAGAAAGAGAAGAGAGAAGGAAAAATGACGAGATTAAAAATTATCGGTCAAGTTGATTCATGCAATTTTTGTGGGTTTCAAACTAACAAGCGACTTTTAGGACTCATATGTACCTTTCAGAATAAGTTCTATTAACTATTATAGCATTAATTAAAATATTCTCAATCCAATTCAAAAAAGATGTTCTCTTAATAACAGTTCTCTCGTACACATAAGCAAGCGTATTATATTATATCATAAATATTTGTAGGAATGAAACTAATATTATATCCATATTTGTTGCCAATATTTATGCATTATTAGGATTATTGCTTTATCTTATAATATTAAAAGGATCACGTTGTTATTTTTTCGTGAATTAATGTAAAATTTGAAGCCATATAAAATATCAAACGATTACAAAATAAAGTCCAATAAAAATAAGGTTGACCCTATTCCTAGATCGGAAAAATAGAGTCGGGTCCAAAACATGATATAATAAAAACAAAATAGGATATATGATCCAAAAAAGAGGAATTAATTATAACAGGATTGGGTACATGGTCCAAATCTGAATTCTACCCACCCGATCACCCCTGGTCAATTGTTCCCTTCTTGCACATGTACTATCTGAGTCAAACTACGCGGGCGTCCTGTTGACCGCAACCAGCAAAGCAATGACGTCATTTCCCTTCTTCCTGTCCAACCATATCTCTCTGCTTTTTCTCCAGTCTTAGCTCCCTGCAAGAATTTTCCTCACCTCTAATCTCATCACCGTCTTTTCCAACCCCCCAAAAACTTGAGCCCGGGAAAGGATCGGCTACATCGAGATGACCCATGCCGAGCTCGTGTTCGTCCCAATCCTCGGCAGGGGCCATATCGTATCGATGGTCGAGATGGCCAAGCTCCTCGTCGGCCGCGATCCCCGCCTCTCTGTCACCGTCCTCATCATGAAGCTCCCGTTCGACTCCGACTTCGACTCTTACACAAGCTCGCTTGCCGCCTCCGTGGACACTGCCCGCATCCGCTTTGTCCACCTCACGTGTGAGAACACCGACGCCGAGATCTCCTCGGCTAGCTTCCTCACCAACTTTATCGAAGGCAGCAAACCCCATGTGAAGCGGGCTGTCGCTGAGCTCGTTGACTCTGCCGGCTCGACTAGGCGACTTGCGGGATTTGTCCTCGACGCGTTCTGCAGCACATTGATCGACCTGGCGAACGAGTTTGGAGTTCCGTCCTATGTCTTCTTCACATCGAGTGCTGCGTTCCTCGGCCTGATGCTGCACCTCCAGTCGCTCCAAGACGAGCACCACGTGAACATAGCTGAATTCAAGGACTCGGCCGGCGAGCTGGACTTCCCGAGTTTCACGAACCTGTTGCCAACCAAGATCTTACCCTCTATAGTTCTGACGAAGGAGTCCGTCCGATCATTCCTGGAGCACGCCAAGAGGATGAGAGAGACCAAGGGAATTATTGTAAATACGTTTGACGAGCTCGAACCGCATGCAGTGAGATCCTTGGCCGGCCTTGGGGCGCCGGCGGTGTACCCCGTGGGGCCTATACTGAGTCTGGATGGCGAGACTAAGAAGAAGGCTGACGGTAGCTGCGGAGGCGATGACATCATGGAGTGGCTCGAAAAGCAACCACCTTCATCAGTGGTTTTCCTGTGCTTTGGCAGCAGGGGAAGCTTCGGCGAGGAGCAGGTGAAGGAGATGGCCTGCGCGCTGGAGCGGAGTGGGCACCGCTTCCTGTGGTCCCTACGACAGCCGCCGCCGCAGAAGGGCCAGATTGAGGTCCCGCACGACTATGCGGACCCCACGGAGGTCCTTCCTGAGGGGTTCCTACACCGGACGGCCGGCCTTGGGAAAGTGATTGGGTGGGCTCCGCAGACTGCGATCCTGGCCCACCCGGCGATCGGGGGGTTCGTATCGCACTGCGGATGGAACTCCACGCTGGAGAGCATTTGGTTTGGCATGCCGGTGGCCACATGGCCCTTGTACGCGGAGCAACAATTCAACGCGTTTCAGCTGGTGGTGGAGCTCGGCCTCGCCACAGAGATCAAGATGGACTACAGGAGGGATTTCAGGATGGAAAGCGGCGTCATGACGGCGGACGTAATAGAGGGCGGAATAAGGAAGTTAATGGAGGAGGCAGGTGGCGAGAGGCGGAAGAAGGTGAAGGAGGCGAGTGAGAAGAGTCGGAAGGCATTGATGGAGGGTGGCTCTTCTTACTTGTCCCTGGGCCGTTTGATCGAGGACATCTTGAATAATATGCCTTTGACTTAGGCGACCGTAATGGTATGGCAGTTCTCGTTTATGCCCGTTGAATAAAAGAAGTTGCTTTCACTGTACTATATCAATTTGTCCTCATTGAAATTTTCTGATAAATGTGCCGCTACAAAGAGGGAATCTTCTGGCATATACAGTCACTACAATATGACATTTTTCTTTTTATCTACTATCAAATGAAAGAGGAATACCATATGCTCTAATGCTTTATTTTAAAATACATGACTATTTGGAAGGTTTAGAGTGTCAATTGCATCTCTTCATCAAATTGACCTCCTTTTAGGACTGTGCTTCTAGAATATGAAAAAGTTTAATTAGACTCGATTCATGAGTGATGTAATGAATAGATGGAATCAATCACAATTCTTATTTCATTATATTGATGTGTGTAGATGTCACTATTTGCTTTGTCCTGTCTTACATGGTTTGTGAAAATACTTCACCTACACCCTCAAGTATTACATTTCAAAAAAGTTTTTGTCTGTTTGAGAATCACTTTATCAATGAATATAATTTTCTTTCGATAAAAAAAAAAAAAAAAGTGCACTCCTCTGAAAATTTTCCCTCTCTCATTTATTGACAGCCTTCCTCAGATGTGGAACACATTACATCAATCTCCAGATGATCCAGCGTGCTTTGATTTTTTCATCCAAATTGGTTTGTCCTCGGATACACTTCGTTCCAGATTTCATATGAAATATATAAATTCACATGCATTAAAATTGAAAAATTGAAAATTTTAATTGTAGTCAACTTATGGTATTCTGACTAAAAATAAAAAATAAAATAAAAATTATCCACTGTCCGAAGGAATTGGAATTGTTTTTGTGAAATTTCAAAATTATGGGCTATCCTATGGGAATACGAACAAATTCAGTGAACCGGGTTCATGGTTAGCCGGCCTTTTTCCCATTCGATGATTTATGTTAGCGAATGAAGACAATTTGAGATTTGGTACAAATATAGTATTCTGAAAGTTGCCTTAACCATGAGCATTGTCCTCGCTCTCATCCACAGCTCAAGCATGTTAGGGTTTCCTTCAAAATTACTGGGCAATACATTATGAACTAATGCGAGTGGCCCCGGATCTGCTGAGGACTGAAATGACATTGCCCAATGTTTATCTTAACTATTTAGGACAATAGTCCAAAAGGTGTTGTCCTGATTTTTGGAATCAAATTAATTTAGTTCTCAACCTTTTAATAATTTACCAATTTAGTTATTCTGACAAATTTTGATTGGAAATCACCGACATGACAGTCCAATCAGTACTAACTTATCTATGTGGTACAATAGATGTTGATATGGATAATATTTTAAAAATTCTTTTAGAATTTGATCTCATTTTTTTCTTAGTTTTTCCTTTCATTTTTTTTCCCTATTTTCATTCATTGCCATTGGGCCTTGACGATAGTTGGACCTCCATTGGCATAGTTGAGGGCAGGGATGCCCTCACTAGCCTAGATCTAGTGAAGGCCACGATCTAGTGATGGCATCATGGCCCTCACTAGATCAAGTGATTGCGTCCCAACCCTTGCCTATTGATACCAACCACTGTCGAGGCTTGGCATCCTACGGAGGGATATAAGAAAAATAAGGAAAAAGGAAAAAAAAAGACAAGAAAAATAAAAATGAAGAAAAATTATCTATTTGAACACCGGTGCCTACATCATTGAAAAGACGATTGAAGAATTAGTAAAAGATTTATGATTAAATGGCCAAATTTAAAGATTTAGGATTAAATTGGCCGTTGCACATAAATTTAGACATTTTGGATAAATTGTCCGAAGTATTTCAGTGAGTGTTCCTTGTGAACTACATGACAGGGGATTAACATAGTTTGAGCCTTTGGTGAAGCATTGTATCCCAAGCCAAATGGAATTGAAACCTTTAGGCAATCTTTGGTGGTCATACCATTCAGGATAGGATAAAATTTTACCCTATCTTGCTTTTGGTGCCTGCTTAAGACATGATTAAGTCGGATATATAAGGGATATAAGCTGGGTAAAATTATTTTATGGAGAGGTGAGACATAGATGGGTAGGATTTCTAATTTCATATTAGGAAAGTTATTTTACTCAAAAACAAACTCCTTAAATTAACAAATCTAAAATTATATTTCAATATAAATAATATTTGAATTCTAATATAAGAAATTCAAAATAACAAAAAATAACAATTTATTTTTTCATTTAATCTTATTTTTATTTATATATTTGAATTTAATTCTATCTTATAATATAAATTCAATATAAAAATATATATTAATTACATATTTTAGGTATATTAGTATATTTTTCTATTTAATAAAATTTATTAGAGAATTATGGAAGGGGAAGAAAGAAATAAAAATTAATTAATTAAAACATAAAGTAAAATAAAATAAAAATAAAAATAAAGTAGATAGTTGTGTCGCGAGAGATTTTTACCATCTCTTTTTATAAAGTTTTGGCTTATTTATATTAATATACCATTTATACTAAACAATATATATGATGTGATGTGAATATCTTCAATACAATCACCAAAAAATGGATGGGATATAGCAAAATCCCCTATATTTCATATCATATCTCATTTAGTCATATCCTAGTTCTCTAGATGATCAAACGTAGCCTTGTCGAACATCTCAAGTGTCAAGACTTGACACAAACGGAAACATAGATGCCAAACTTTCAAAATGTATACTTAAGTACTAAAATCAAAGAAAAAAATGATCATTAAGTGCTAACAATAAACCACGTCGGATTTTCAACAAGTCTTGTCATATATGGTAATTAAGTTTTTTTTTTTGAAAATTGACACTTATTTATCCACCCATGCCAAGTTTTAGCACTTAAGTATATTTCTTTCTTAAGTTCTCACTCTGTTACCTCTTACTTCTCTATATTCTCTCAGGCCATGTTCCCTATCATACATTTCAAAGTTGAATTAGATTAAATTTTAGCTTGTCACATCTTGCAAAGCTCATATTTATTCTACTCGGACAACTTTCTCCTAGGAAATCGTTTAGTCAACGAATTATGGCGAATGGATGAAACTCGCATTTTGCAAACAACACCACACCCCCCCCCCCCCCCCCCCCAAACTGACTTCTCTCTCTCTCTCACCTAGTTTACTCGCTCAATCATCGGAGAATCACAATGGACAAACCTAGAGTACCCTTTAGTTCCTCATTTAAGGCTCGGAACTTATTGATTGAAGACCCTTTTTGCAATCGTTACATGGATGATCAAATCAATAGATCACTGTTACTTTTTTGGCGGTGGGGAAATTTCTAAGATGGAACAATGGCCGTTTCTTGTGTTATCCAATGAATGATCAATTAGCAGACCATTTTCTCTCAACGTGTCATCAGATTATGACAATTGATGCTCCAACTCCAAGTATACAGTACAAAGCCCCACTTGGATAGGTCACTTGCGATAGAGAGAGATTGAAGTGCAGCAGAATATCCATAAGATACCAAATGTTGAATACGTGAGCTATTCGTGTACTTTGAAATAACGCCAAACAACCAAAGCATTCGACCCATTTAAAGAAATCGACAAGAAAATGCGCGCGACCTTTGTCTTTGGGCGCTTGTTCCCGTCGTCGTCGCTATTAGTAATGTTCCCGAGTCCATTGGTTAAAAAATGGTGAACGTTTCCGTCTTGTATATCTTTTTAATATCCGTCTTTTTTGTTGTCTTTGTGGAGAGCGATTTATTTCGCTAGTGAGCTTTTTGTTATTCTTTAAAGTCTTCGCGATTCATAAGAAGAGTGACCCATGCATTTGATAATGTACCCACTAAATATATGATTATCAAAAATTACTAGTACATGAGAATTTATAAAGAGAAAAAATAGGATTAAGAGAAAAAAAAGGTGATATGATTAGGCTCCATTTGTTTCAGGGGAAATAATTTTTATAAAAAGTTTTTTGGATTTAAAAAGAATTGATTGGGAAAAACATTTTTCATCAATGGAAAAAAGGTCTTATAAAATAGGGAAAATATTTCCACACTTTTTAAGTAGGGGAAAATATTTTCCATATCTTCTTTCACTTGACTTTTTTTTTTTCACAAAGCACTTGTTCTTTTTATTTTTATATCTTATATTATATTTTTTTATAAATTTTAAAAAAATCGAGTTTTATTTTCTTTTTTCCTTTTTCTTGTTCTTCTTCCTTGACCAATCCTTAGCCACGGCGGCGATCGTCAATTGGTCACAGGCGA
Source organism: Corymbia citriodora subsp. variegata (assembly GCA_014858505.1). Classification (NCBI taxonomy): domain Eukaryota; kingdom Viridiplantae; phylum Streptophyta; class Magnoliopsida; order Myrtales; family Myrtaceae; genus Corymbia; species Corymbia citriodora. Next base: position 3,474,761 of record CM026410.1, read on the forward strand.
GCTCTTTTGCCATAGGCTGGCGAGGCTCAAGCTCACTAAATTCCAGTTAAATCTAGCCTCACCTAATCTGGCAAGGCGCGAGCTCACTTGGGCCTTGCCAAAGTGGCGAGCTTGGCAGGGCTTGAACCTCGTCAAGGTCACTAGAGCTCAATGAGGGTTTGGCAAGCTCAGGGCAGGGCTTGAGCCCCGCCTAGCTCACTAGATTTGGTAAGGCCCGAGCTTGCTCGAGGCCCTAGCAACCTCGGGTAGGGCACAAGCCTTGCCCATCTCGCTGACCTTGAGTGAGCTTGACTTTGCTGAATCAAGTAAGGCTCAAGTTTGATTGTGATTGATCACCAACTGTTGTTATGGTCGGCAAACCATTGAGGAAGAAAAAGAAAAAGAGAAAGAGAAAGAGAAAAAGAGAAAAAGAATTAAAAATTGTTTTAAAAAATAAGATAGCAAAAAAATTATTGAAAGGAGTGTATGGAGGAAAAGATTTTCCTTATCGAATGGCAAAAAATATTTTCTAGTTCATTTTGAAGTTTCGGCTTAACATCAAAAAATATCTTCCAGATATGCCACATTTTCTACAAAATGAATAGAGCCTTAATATTAATATAAACCTTTGTAATGGAACTCATGCGTTATGTTATAGTAAAATCGCTTTGAATCATTCTGTATTTTAACTATAACTTATTGCGTCGTTTAATAAAGTGATCTTCATAGAATTCCAATATTCTTAAACTATAGCTCTTATTATATAGCAGTCATCGTAAAGTGACGAAAAATTACATTAGCTTTCATTGCACCAGATCAATTTGAACTCATTGAAGTCGGCTCCATGTCGAAATTAAGATAAATGTTCCACAACATAAATGAAATTTCTTAGCGCACAACGTCAATGCAAAATTACTCTTCGACAAACGGCCGTGTTTACTTTCGCTGTGATTGTTTCGTGACATGATTCATCTGCACCAGAAGTAATACTGTCCAAAGAATTCTCTCTCTTCTCTCTCTCTCTCTCTGACAGTCTCCGTCAGGCATGGAGCCCGTGACCTTAATCTCCAAATAATCTAACGTTCTTTGATCCTCCATCCAAATTGTTTTGTTGTCCGCTCCACTTCGTTTCTGGTTCCATATGCAATATATAATTCCCCATGCTTTAACCTTAAAAATCTGATAATTTCAATCGTATTGACATATTAATAATCCGAGTCAGTTTGAATTTTTCTTGTGAAATTGCGGCACGCTAGACTATCCTAGGAGAATATGGATGATTTTAGCGAATTGGATCGACAGTGCATGATCTAAACTTGTGAATGAAGACAATTTGCGATGTTGTGTGAATATAGTATCGTGAAAGTTGCCTTATTCACGAGCATAGTCCTCGCTCTCACCATCGACTCGTAAAGCATGTGGTTGATTTTCCTTTGAAATAAAAGGCGAATTCATAATTACGAGCTTCTGCGAGGGACGAGGATCTAATGCTAAGGATTGAAATTGGCCTTGCTAAGTGCTTAATTTCATGATTCCATTGAATGTTAATAACGCGCGAACCTCTAAAGTGTCAAAACTTGGCCAATGAGACACTTAAGTGCCAAGATTAGAGCACAAATGATTGGTTAAATGCCAACGGCAATAAAATTCGGCCAAAATGCTAATGTTACACTTTTCCGGCAAGTTGAAATTGAAATAGCATCGTTTTGGGCGTTAACATAGCCAAATAATTCCAAAATAACGTTATTTTGAGCATTGACATGGCTATATTAGTTCAAAACGACATCGTTTTGACCTTAATTAGATTTTTATATAATTATTAATTAAATAATATTAAAATTGAAATTAAAAAATTAAAGAAAATAGGAAAAGGTAGATCCCCAACTGTGGTCGCTAGGGGTGTGCAAAAGAACCGGGAACCGCCCGGACCGCCCGGAACCGGACCGGACCGGCCCGGAACCGGTGGTTCCTAAAGGGACCGGTCCGGTTCCCGGTTCCATGGGCGGATCCGCCCGCCCATCCATCCGGACCGGACCGGTATTATAATAATAATATATATTAATTTTTATTGTAAAAAATCATTTTTTTAGTTGAAAAAAAATTAAAATTTTGAAGCCCCATGTTTATAATTTTTATTGTTCTATTTGAGGCAACCTACCAAGAGAGGTAAAGAAAAAAGCGCGAGAACATTTGCGAAATCTCTAAATAGACCATCTTTTCGATACATGTCCAATGGAGTTTATTTTCTTCGCCCGCTTGTGAGACCGGTTCCATAGATCCACCCGGGAACCGGACCGGACCGGCGGTCCGGTTCTCGGGTGGATCCATGGAACCAACGGGCGGTTCCCGGATCCAATTTTTTGGAACCGGTCCTTAGCGGGCGGTTCCCGGTTCTAGGGTGGGAACCGCCCACCCGGACCATGCACACCCCTAGTGGTCGTTGCCCCATCGTGGGGCGGCGATGTTGGCCACAAGGGTTGCTGGCACTTGGGCAAGGGCCAGCGACCCTCGCCAACCTGTGCCTAGGCGTTAGCGACCCTTGCTGTTCATCACCGCCGCCGCAGCCCCACCGGTGATAGGGCTAAAGCCTTAGGCAAGGGAGGCTCCCCCCTTATGATGCTGCTTTTTTTTTAATTTTTAATTTTGAATATTATTTAATTAATATTTATTTTAAAAATCAAACTTTGGCCAAAATGGTATTGTTTTTGGTGAAGATGAGTTGACGTGGAATTCTGATGAGCCATGTAAATGTTAAAAATTATTTAAATAAGCCATGTCGGATTTCTGGTGGCCTTCGCCGGAGTTGACACTTAAGTTATCTAATTTTTTAAAAAAGTAGCATTTATGTAACATCCTGAAATTCGAGTCCTTTTAGGGAGGAACGAGTGTTAATTTCGTCAATACATTGTTGGTTGATCTCACTCGGAATTGATCACTTTTGAGATACTGACCTTGAAGGGAAAGGCTAATGAGGACAGAACTCGTGCGACTAAAGAACTTGACCTGGGAAAACGACTAGATCGTGAGACTTGCGTAAGGACGATCCTGTACATGTGTAGGTCGATTTCAAGGACGACTAAAAGTCGATTCGCGGACAGAAATAATGGGACGACGGGTGATTCCGTCTACTGTTATCGAACCCGCGAATGGCCCTATGTCGATCCTTGATAATCGTGTACTTTGAAATAAGAATCGATCCTTTGCAATTTCATGTAGTCAAGGACATCCATGTGTCGAGAAGTCTTGAACGTGAATTGGCACGAGTTGGTTACGCGTGAATCCTCGAAGCCGCCTGTCAGTCTCAGCAGTACCAAAATGGCATTCGGGCGAAATTAACAAGGCATGAGAATCCAGTATTGGACTTCGAATTTTCAGGAACGTCCGGGACGGACTTTTGGACGATGCTTCTTAGACAATCGACACTGCCGGTTGAGCCGAGTAATTGAAAAAGGGACTTTCGAATCGAGGAAATGAGCCTATGAGGACGTGGGCCGGGCAAGAATAGTGTGGGCCTCACGCCCAAGGTGGGACAGCTGCCATGGAAGGCCCGAGGCAAGCAAGTGAGCCTGTTGGGCCAAACCGACCCTTTACCCTTCTAAGCCCGGTGTCTAAACCGAGCCGATTCGAGCCCAATAAATTTCCGAACCCATTCCTATTCATTTTCCAGCCTGTTTCCTAGGCCCGCCCTTCATTTTCAGCCCAAGGACAGATTGGGAAATGTGCAAGGTGGAAATGACCAAAATGCCCTTAGATATTTTGAAGAAAAGTCAAAAGGAAGAGAGAGAAGATGAGGTCAATTGTTTGGCAAGTGGGGCAAGCATTGATGGCCTTGATAAGGCTTATCCTTCAGCCTTCACTTCACTCTCTCTCTCCTCTTCATCTTCTCCAAAATCGCAACACCTCTCTCCCATGGTTTTCCTTCCTTCCTTCTGTTTTTCAGTTTGACCTTTCACCGAAATCTGAGTTGTTCATTGCCTTCCCGTTGGAATCTCGTCTCGTGCCATGCGCCGTTGTGTTCAGAAGAAAAATTCCGTTCAAATAGCGTCGGTCGATCGTCGGAAGGAGCTGCCGGTCAACCCGTATTCCGGCCGAAAGCCACCGCCGGCCTGACCGTTTTCTGACCGCCTACTGCTGTTCTATTTTGCTGTTTCGGCCATTTTCCTCCCTTTCCGACCCAATCTCCACCCATACCAGCCACAAGTGGTTCCCCCTCGACCCCCAGGTGCCGCCAGTCACTGGCCCGTCGCTCGCCGGAGCTCCGGGCAGCCCGTTCAACTCCGGTCAGCAACTTTCCTCCTGTGCAATCAGTTTTTCAGAGTTGCAGAGGGATTTTGAGTTTGTTGCTGATGTTCTCAGCCCCGAGACCGCCTTGGATCGTCGTGGTAGAGGTCTCCGGGTGTCGGGTTCGTCGCCGCCGCCGCGTCCGTGTCGCCGGCCCGCTTAACGGGTGAGTTTAGCTCCTAATCCCTATTTAGTGCCTAAACTTGCTTAGGGTTGGTTAGTTAGTGTTAATATTGGTTTAAGGGGTTTAATTAAGTTGTATTAGCCCTAAGATAGGTGGTTAGATAGATGGTTAAGATTAGATTAGCTTAATTTTGCTTATTAGGCTTAATTGTGCTTAATTTGGGATTAATTGTGTTTATGTGATTAATTAAGAATGATTTGATTTAATTGAATTGATTAATTGTTTTAATAAATTTTTTGTTTAATTTCTGGATTAAATGTTTTAATTAATTGAATTTCGGAAAAATCACTGTTCACAAGCACTGTTCACGATTACTGTTTACGGCACTGTTCATCCAGAGGCTAATTTTTGTTTGAATTTGATGTGCTATTGATTGTTATGATTAATTGAAGTGCCGATTGTTAATTATACTCATGATTGATGATGAAATGCGTGATCGAGTGTTGGTTGGATTTGGATTTTGAAATTATCGAGTGAGACCGCATGACATATTACGTGGGTTATTTGAAATGGCATGTCGCATGAGCATGAGCGATGTTGCATTCACGACAGAGCAAAGATATAAATGGATTGTTTGATGATGTGTTGCATGATCACATTAAAAGGAGAGCCCGGCGCTGCCGGTAGACCGCCAATCCTTATGGGGTTGTGCCGTGGCCTTTTGGTCGTCCTGACTTCGGTCGGTTGCCTGACAGTGGTCAGTTGCGGGGCTGCGGCAGTGAGCGGGCCCCATGCTCCATAGGGAATGCCGTCGATGGGAGAGAGCCCGTGACGTCGCCGTGCCTCATGGGAGAAGACGATGCCTGGTCTTTGACTAGTAGATCGCCAACCATAAGGTTGTGCCGTGGCCCTAGTGGTCGTAATAATCGGAGCATGTGTGAGTGTGAGACATGAGAAGGTTGTGTGAGATGCTCTGATTATTCGCATGCTTTTAATGTCGTGATGATTTGTGGTACGCACGCATGAGTTGACAGTCGTGCAGGGTGTGGCAATGGCCAGGTGAGATCGCTTGTGGCGCGACTCGCATGTGATTGATGAATCATGTCATCTAACGGCCATGTGCCTTGCTTGCATTGTATGATATTGAACGTGCAAGGTATGGCATACCGGGTAAGGTTGCATGCGAATCGAATATTGCTATGTTGGTTGCCCTGTCTGTTGTCTGGCCTGCTGTTTGCTGGTTGTGGGTTGTTGGATTGAGTGAGGGGTGGTTCTGGAGAGATACCCCGAGTTGAGTTGGCGTACTAACCAGGGCTTAGGGGGAAGAACTCGCTGAGATTTTATCTCAACCCGTTGTGGTAAACATTTTCAGGTCCTTAGAATGGTGTACCTGCAGTGGAGAATCTTGCCCCCGCTTCTCCAGTGATCGACTCGACGGAGCTTGAGTCCGATGGGTCCGAGTGACCATGGTGTTGAACCCGAGGGTTCTTTGTGTACTGTTGGATTAGCCTAGTTCTTTTGGTTTCGCTTAGAGGATGGATTGGCCCTTTTTGTCGGGCTTGTAATTCGGAAACGATCCTCCGTTGGTTAATCCAATGAAGATGTATAAATGAGTAGTTGCTGTTGTCATTGTTGTTCATCCCTCTATCCCTGTTTGATTGTTTGTTTGTCTGGGGATGGTTCGTCTTCCGCTTGCGCTTAACGAAAGATAAAATGAATGGTCGTCGATGGGTCCTGGGACGTCGCTTTTAATCGACTAAGGTAATGGGGTTGCCGCGAGCTCGAGAGTCGGGGCGTGACAATTTAAGTGTATTTTTCGTAACTTTTGGCATTTAATTATCCTCCCGTGCTAAGTTTTGGTACCTGGGTTGTTCTTTTCTTGAATGTTAATTATAAACTAAAGTGAACGAGGGTTTTCCTTCTTTTTAAAATTTTTTAAATTAAATTTAATTAATTTTTATATTAAAAATCGAATTCATTTGAAATGACATTGTTTTAGGTTGAGTCTACCACATCAACACCCAAAACGACGTCGTTTTAGGCTTACCTAGCTATGCCAGCTCACAAAACGACGCCATTTTGCACTTCTCTCATTGAAAAACCACTACATCAGCAATTTGGCCAGATTTTTCTACCGTTGTCACTTAAGTATCCCACTTTTATCTGATTTTGGCACTTAAGTGTACCTTTTAAAAATTTTGGCACAAAAGTGTCCATTTGTATCAAGTTTTGACACTTTAGTCATACTTTAGCCGAGATGGATTTTAAAAAGACTGATCCCATAAATGCCAATAAGTCTGCAATGGAAAACGGTAATTCCAACATTAGGAAGCGAAGTTTTAACAAGTGCATATACATTTTCTCAATGAACGAATAAACATCGGTGGAAAGATCATAAAAAAAAACATGATAGAATAATGCACCGTTTGTTGTTGTGTCATTACTAATGTTTCAGAGTCCATTTGTTCAAAAAAATATGATTTTTCCTATCATGGTTCTTTATAACATGTGTCCTTTTTGGAGTGATTTATTTTTTTGGCGGGCCTTTTTGTTATCTGACATTCTTCGTGATGCAAAAGACCAACATGAACCCAACATTGTCTATGAACTAATCACCTTGACGGAACCTTTTTGGAATGAGCAACTTTTACACACCTCATTTGATGAAGAAGTTGAAAATGAAATCCTAGCTACTCCATTGCCAACTATTCCAATGGTTGAGATATTTACTTTTTCCACAAGTGGTGTCACCCGCTCTTAATTTGATGGTTGGTGAGAGATTTGCCATGAAAATCCTTAAATCTATGGTGGAATACACCAATTTGTATGTAGTTTTATTATAACGAGGGTGTATGCTCTAATGTTCCGTTGTAAAATACTTGCGCACTTTGAATGGTTAAGAATGTCAATTGTATCTTTTGAATAAATGGGTCTTCCCTATAGAGCACAACATTTGAGATATTAATTTTTTTTTTTTTAGCATAGACTTGGTTTATGAGTAATGTGATGAATAGAATCAATTATAATACATGAATAGCATCCAACGATTTGTGTGAAATATTTCTTAACATGTATGTCATGAACCAATTCATTTTGAACCTTTGAATTTGGTGAATCTTTTGTGAAATTTATCAAGTCAGAATTCAAATTGCGTAATAATGTTTTTTTTTTAATGATTTTTTCAGTACTAAACGTGGATTAAGGCATTGTTAAGATGCATTAGAGAGAGGATGCAACTATTTTCTCTGCACTTTCCTTCTCTCATTTGTTCATGAAATACATATCCTGCACCATGGGACAAGCCTACTAGTAATTTAAATTAGCAAAGGCCACCGTGACCGGTAACCGAGTTCGCCTAGTTGGAGATGTAGTGTTTTCTTCCCTACCTCTATGGAATACAGAAGGTGACAAACTTGCTTTTGTCTACTTAGGAATTAGCTAAGTGGCCCACTCCTCGGTCTTCCTTAAACTTTTAAAGACTTGTTGGGGTCTTAAATAACTCGTATTTTGAATGCATAAACAAAGTGATCAATGTCATTGCTTATCCCTCGTAACCACCACTTTAGTATAGTCTTGTTGGAAATTGTTATAAATTAAATAAAAATGAATCTGAAAAATAAAAGATTAAATTAATCTTAACTCACATGGGAAAAAAAAAAGTGCGTTATAATCTGGACTGAACGATGAAGATGGGAGGAACTGAATGTTTAGAGGACAACAAAAGACATGGCACATCATTGGCTATTGATACGAACAAAGAGACTTCATGATTAGTTACAGAAATCAAAAGCGAGCCGGCCTATAATAACCATGGGGTTAGCCGGGGATTCCGACTTTGGGCTTAGTCATTGCGATAAGAGCATAAAACTATCCACTTAATCCTCCAATCAGTCATAAAAATGTTTTTGAATTCATTTCATCAATCAGGTTCATAGATAAATATTTATAATCTTTCGCAGTTCTTACTATCAAGAAGAATAGAATTCATTAAACATTTCCTAAATCATTTCACAATTAACAAACTCCTCGCTAGTTTAAGAGATGCTTTACTATACTATTTCAAATAAATAAAAGAATAATAAAAGTTAGATCTGGTTTTATGCAGCAGAAATGCACTAAACGCCACATAAAATATTAAATTGTGTGATGCCTCTTCCATAACTTATAACATATGTAATTACTGTCACTTTCAAGACTTGAGTTCACAAACCGTAAGAAGAGACAAGCACTACTCACTTGAAAATCCGAAATTACACAACCAAAGCTATCTCAAGGGGAAAAAAAAAATCAAAATCTTATCAATAAAGTGAGAAATAGATATCAAAATCAAATTAAGGCCCGAGTAAACTAAGCTTATTCAGCGACAAGATGGTTTTGACGCGGCAACAAAAGCACGTCTAAGCAGAATGACTCTGGTTGTTCATTGTAGCAACTCGCGCACTGAACTTGAAGCTGTTCATTTGAACTCTATTGACGCCCATTTCAAGCGGGTCCAGAGTCATTAGAAAATTGATTCAAACATACCTAAAAGGTAAACTTGCCAACGACCCAAAAGATGGTTGAAGACAAGCGAAGAAACTTAAGTC
>CM026410.1:3483830-3510657 GCA_014858505.1 Corymbia citriodora subsp. variegata
GAGAGGAGGAAGAAAGTGAAGGAGACGAGCGAGAAGAGCAGGGAGGCTTTGGTGGAGGGTGAATATTCTCACTTGTCTTTGGGTCGCTTCATTGAGGATGTCTCTAGTCAATGAGCCTCCAGTTAGCCAGGAGATTGTTTGACTAATATTTTGAGTATCGTTGGTATTTTGATGTGTGTTTCTACGTATCTGGGACTACAATCCATTTGGACTGTTCTAGTATTTTTTGTGACTATAAACTATGGAGAAATGATTGGGTAACAATTTTTAATCTACTATGAGAGACTAAAAAAATCAAATAGCAAATAATTATAAATTACCGTGGGATCCATTCCTTGAAAAATTTGTAACTCACGACAAATTGTTATTCTCACATAATCCAAAGGCTAATTGTGCTAGCAAAACCCTAAACCATGTTGATTGACTTGTTTTAAGTGGAACCATTCAAAGGTAAAGACAAGATATATAAAGTGTTCAAACAGAATTAATTGACCGGCAACCATCCTTCCTTCATCTCCAAGTATTTATGAATTCCATTTTGCTCTTGCTTTCTTCTCCAGTGCTGTTATAAATCCCGCTTTTGAAAGTGTAGCGTGTAAAGCATTAAGGATAAGATAAGTGTATTAAGAATCCTAAAATTTATCATAAAAGTGCGATTGAGTCATGAAATTTTTTAAAAATATAATTAAGTCATAAAATTTATCACAAAAGTGCAATTAAATTCTAAAATTTTCAAAAAGTGCACTCAACTTAAGGATTTGATTTTACAATTTTGACAAGTTTTAAAACTTGAATGTACTTTTTAAAAATTATAAAACTCAATTGTACTTTCTGGAAAGTTTTAAGACTTAATTACTCTATTTGAAAGTTTTAGAACTAGATTCATCTTCGTCAATCACTAGTTTTAGTTCTTCCAATGCCCTTTTCCCGACTGACAAAAAAAAAAACCGCACTTATCCCGTTAGGTTTTAGCAAAATTGAACCTTCACTTGAGGAATGTAACTTTGGTTTGACCCCACACGGAACGCAAAAGGATTTTCACATTTTTTTTTTTTTAAATTGCTTTCTGTTTATTACAAGAGGAAAGGGGCGGCGTGCAGATTCATGGACCGAGTAAAATAAACATAAGTGCCGATTGCCCCTTTCCTTCTAATCAGATGAGACGGTTTTACAAGGAAGGCTGCATTTAATGGTTGGTAGATCGAACCCCATGCACGTCGACATCTCGTGAGATAAATGGAATGCAATAGAGCGGACTAAAGGCAAAATCTTACATGCTCAAGTTTACGGAGATGATGTTTAAGACTGCACAAATACTTCAAAGAACATAATCTATGTAAAGTGATACAGTTTGTGCAGATGCTAGTAGTTGTTACTTCCCGATCGTTTTATTTACACAAACAAAAAATCAATAATGACAGGTTCAATCTATGTAGTGATGTGACATATTAATAATATTTGTATACCCCATTATTAATAGATCTAACTTTGTAGATTAGTAAGTTCTTTTCAAAAACAAATATTGATTGGTCATTGTGCATTGTGTTCCTTTGACTTTATAGAATGGGGGATAAATACTTGATACTTGGACATCAAGGGGGGATGAATGCGGTGCCGCAGTCAAAGTGGAGTAGTTTTAATACGTACAGTAATATCGTAACCTGGGGACCAAGAAATTTCTTCAATCCTTGATACGATGTATTATTAATAAAAATAAAAAATTAACAAAAAAATATATATTTTTAAAAATTATTTATATCAGCATTAGCCGACCAAAATTGGCTAAAAGGATTGAATTGTCACTAATGCAAAAGGTTTATGACTAAATCGATAAAAAAAAAATTTAAGACTGAATTAATACGATTATAATAAATTTAGAACTTTTTTACTAATTCTCTCATAGGAGTATGGCTAGCTATTTCTTTCTCAAACGTCATATGGGTAGATTCGAGATCAAGGAATGAATTATTGGCCTAGCGTTCGGAGTAATTGGACATTGAGCATGACTTTCATCCAACTTCTACATTGGATCTGTATATCAACACACTTCTTGACGTCCTTAGCACCTAAGGATGTTGAGAAACCTCCAAATATATTTTGAAGAATGACAAAATCTTTCACGAGCATTTATGCTTCTAATGACAGAATTTCCAAATGATATTCTTGGAGCGAATCGATTCAAACTTTATTCTAAAAATCATCATACTTAGAGATTTATCCGTATGATAAAAAGTTCTGAATATAACTTGACTTAGAAACTTATTCAAGAACTAGCTGAATAATCTTATTTTGTGTTAGTTTTTTTTTTAATGTTTAATCTAACACCACACCTGCCTCGTACATGTGCTCATCCGGCCAAGCAAGAATAAAAATGAGAGTGGCCGAATTTCGCGTGGAGGTCGGGCTCACGTGGACTCGGCCTTGAAAATTCGATTGAGTTGATGCCCCCCCCACCTTCAAAATTCAACCTAGTTTTGCACGTCAGGCCAAATTGAACACAATTATCTACATTTTATTCGATGAGGAAATGTTAATCCTGAACAAAATGTCTCTAGTATCTAAAACCAGATTAAAAAGAAGAAGAATGCGACCGCAAAATCTTGCAATATTAAAGTTTTGTTTAGGATCAAATTCTATCGTTATAAACAAAGTCGAAACCCTAAATTTTATGAAGTGCATGCGAGTCTTCAGGCAAAAATTAAGGGTGCATTTGTTTCACGAAAATCATACCAATTTTGGAAGATGTTTTCCAGGAAATCATTTTCCATGAAAATGATTAGTTTTCTTGTGTTTGATGATATATGATTGAAAATGTTTTTAAGCTTTTGGATCGCATTTGGAAAATGATTAAATAACATTTGAATTAACAAAAAGAGAATGACCTAAAGACCTTATAAAGAGAGAAAGTATTTTCCCTTTCCCATGTACAGGAATTCATTTTCCTAAAATAATACATAATATTTATATTGACTGAAAAGTATTTTCCATTGACCAAATTGTTTTTGGAAAAACAAACAGTGAAAAGTCCGAAAAACACTTTCGAGAAAACTATTTTCATTGAAACAAATGCACCCTAAGTCTCGACAACAACTCAACAACCTCAAACCTTTCCTAGGATTTCCAATTCTTGGTAAATTCGTCCACATGAAATGTATAGGCTCTAGTTCACCGTCTTAGAGATTACATAATAATATATAGGATAAAGGCTATCTTTTCTTCTCAATCCGCCGATTCTATTTTATAATACAAGTCAAACGCTGCTCCCGATCGTGTGGTGACCCATGACAATTCTTCATGGGGGATTTCACGGGCACGCACCCAAGGGGGAATTCACAGGCACGTTACAAGTATTCAATAATATTGTCACGACAATTATGAATTGAAAGGTATATATCATGCAATAGCTTCTCAATTGAAAGAAGATTATATGGTCTATTAATTATATTGAATGAGCTCATTTAAAAGGTTGATTACGTAAACTCTAGGTAATACTCGCATAATTATATAGCATGACGTCATTGCTTAGTCATATTGGTCTGTCCACAACCTTTGTATGCTTCCTCAATTAAAGACTCATAAATTGAGGTCCCCAAGAGCCTCCTCTACCTTGCTATCATCTCCACAAACCATTCAACTCAGTAAGGAAACTGGAGAAATTTCGAAGGCATCATCGTCATCATGAGTGCTACATCCGAGCTCGTGTTCATCCCATTGCCGGCTGCAGGCCACCTTGTGTCGATGGTTGAGATGGCCAAGCTCCTCGTTGACCGCGATGAACGGCTCTCTGTTACTGTCCTCATCATGAAGTTTCCCTACGACTCCAAGATCGACTCCAGTGTCGAGTCTTTCACTGCCTCCGTCACCACCCGCATCCGCTTCGTCCACCTCCCTCAGCGAAACCCCTCCCCGGAGATGTCCCCAATGGGCTTCCTCTATCGGTTCATAGAGAACCACAAAGCCGACATCCGACAAGCAGTCGCCGACCTCTCCACCTGCAGCTTGCCACGGCTCAAGGGGCTCGTTGTTGACATGATGTGCACCTCGATGATCGATGTGGCCGTCGAGTTCAGCATCCCTTCGTACGTGTTCATCCCGTCCGGCATGGCATACCTCGGACTGATGCTGTACCTCCAGTCTCTCCAAGACGAGCAACACATGGACCTGACAACGCTCAACGGCTCTGATGCTGAGCTGGCCTTCCCGTGCTTCGCTAACCCGCTGCCGGCCACCAAATTCTTGCCCTTAGAACTACTCATGAAAGAAGACCGCCAGATATCCATGGGCCACGCCCGGAGGTATAGGGAAAGCAAGGGAATTTTGGTAAATACATTCGCCGAGCTAGAACCACGCGCGGTGGAGGCCTTGGCGGGCCTTGGAGCGCCCGTAGTTTACCCCGTGGGGCCCATACTGAACATCGAGGTTGAGAGCAAAAAGAGTTTTGACTTCCTGGACTGGCTCCACCAGCAACCGGATGCGTCAGTGGTGTTCCTATGCTTCGGGAGCCACGGGAGCTTCGATGAGGACCAGGTGAAAGAGATTGCATGTGCATTGGAATGAAGCAGGTGCCGCTTCTTGTGGTCCCTACGGCGGCCACCGGCAAAGGGCCAGTTGGAAGCCCCCTGTGACTACGCGGATCCCGTGGAGGTCCTGCCCGAGGGTTTCATTGACAGGACGGCCGGAGTCGGGAGAGTGATCGGGTGGGCCCCACAGTTTGCGATCCTTGCCCATCGGGCCATTGGAGCGTTCGCGTCGCACTGCGGGTGGAACTCGACCCTAGAGAGCATATGGTTCGGCGTGCCGATCGCCACGTGGCCCCATTATGCGGAGCAACAGTTCAATGCATTCCAACTGGTGGTGGAGCTCGGCCTCGCAGCAGAGATCAAGATGGATTATCGGAGAGATCTCATCAAAGGTAGCGACAGCATCGTGATGGCAGACGAAATAGAGGGAGGGATAAGAAGGTTAATGGAGGGCGAGGAGGCCGAGGAGAGGAGGAAGAAGGTGAAAGAGGCGAGCGAGAAGAGCAGGAAAGCTTTGATGGAAGGTGGCTCTTCTTACTTGTCTTTGGGTCGCTTCATCGAGGATGTCACCAGTCAATGAGCCTCCGATTAGCTTTGAAGGAGGAGAACGGTTGACTAGTATTTTGAGTAACAGTTGGTATTTTGATTCTACGATTATCTGGCTTGTGTGTTTCAGCATATATAGGACTACAATCTGTTTGGATTGTTCTAGTGTCCTGTGTGATAATAAACCATGAAAAGATGACTGGATGATAATTTTTAATCTACTATGAGAAGAACAATGTATTCTAAATTACAAACATCAAATAATAAATAATTATAAATTGTTGTGGACCTTACTCTTCAAGAATTCATGGCTTAAAACAAGTTGTTATTCTTATGGAAAACCAAAAACTATTATGTTAGCAAAGCCCTAAATCATGTTGATTGATGTGTTTTAAGTGGAACCATGCAAAGGTAAAGGCAAGGTATAGAAAATGTTCAAACAGAATTAATTGAACCGGCAACCATCCCTTCTTGATCTCCAAGTATAGATGGATTTCATTTTGCTCTTGCTTTCACCTCCAGGGCTATTCTCATTCCTGCTTTTGGAAGTGTAGTGCGAAAAGCATTAGGGATCAGCAAAATTGATTATTCACGTGAGGAATGTAAGATTTGGTCTGACCCCACATTTTATTTTATTTTATCCTTTTTGTTTATTATGAGAGGAAACCGGCAGCCTGCATATTCATGGACCGAGTAAAATAATAAGTGCTTATCGCCCTGTCGCAACTCATTAGATTCCCATGTAGGTCAACCGTTCGTGACATAAATGAGATGCAATAGAGAGAACTAAAGGCAAAATATTACATGCTCGAGGTTAAGGAAATGATGTTCAAGACTGCACAAATAATTCAAAGAACATAATATCACGTAAATGATATAGTTCACGTGAATGATAGTAGCTATTACATTCCAACCGTCATATTCACAAAAAAACATATCAATATCAAGATATAAGTCTAATCTATGTAGTGATGTGACATATTAATAATATTTTTATACGTCATTCTTAATAAATCTAACTTTGTATGTAGTAAATCATTTTTAAAACAAATATTGCTTTGTCAATGTACATGGTGTTCTTTTGACTCTATAGAATTGGGGATAAATACTAGCACTTGGACATCAAGGAGAAATGAATTTGGTGCCGCGGTTAAAGTGGAGTAGTTTTGATATGCACAGCAAGATTGTGACCTAGACTAGGGATCAAGAAATTTCCTCAATCCTTGATTTGATGCATCACTAATAAAAATAAAGAATTAATTAAAAATTTTGGAAAAAATAATATAATATATTATAAAAAAATTGTCCATATTACATCAACTGGCTTTGATCGGCCAAAATTGACCGAATGGATTGAATTGTCATAAATGCAAAAAGTTTATGACTAAATTGACACAATTATAATAGGTTTATAATTTGTTTAGTAATTCTCTTGTAGGAGCATGGCAACATATTTCTTTGTCGAACGCCATAAGGCCAGCCCATAGGAGTACGGCAACCTATCTCTTTCTCAGAAACCGTAAAGGCAGATTTGAGATCAAGGAATGCATTATTGATCTAGCCTCCAACATCGGGAATAACTGGACATTGACCATGACTTGTCATCTAACTTCTACATTTGACTTTTATATCGACACCTTTCTTGGTGTCCTTAGAATTTGATGATGTTGAGAAAACCTCCAAAAATATTTTGAAGAATGACAAAAGCTTCCGTGCACATCTCTGATCATGATGGCATAATTTTAAGGTGATATTCTTGGAGTAAAGTGGTTTAAACTTTGTTCTAAATATCATCAGACTTTAAAATTAATTTAAGAAATTGTGATTTTCTATGTCTAAAACATTGTTGAATCATGACAATTGTGTTATATGAGGACAAGAGTAAAGTTTGTGCAAGCTTTGTCCGGACAACATATATCTTTAGATGTTACAAAAAGCATTTGAGATCTTTATAATCAGTTTGGATTATGTGAAGCACAACCAATAGTAATTGGCTCGGATTTCCATCCTTCTTTAAATTGAGGGCAAGCACAGTAGATTTTCTGTTCTAGAAATCAATATTTGGCCAAAAATTGATTTCTCCATTTCTATTCCTTAAACAAGTTTCTGAAGTAAAATAGGCATTTGATATAGATATAAAATTTCTATTCCTGGAATAGAAATTTATTTAATAACAACATAAAATTTCTCATTCCCAAGTGACAATAGGGGGCCAGTAGCAACCGACAGTGGCAACCGGTGATTGGTGGCGGCATGCTGGGGGCGGGGGCGGTTAGCAATGACTAGTGGCAACAACAACTGGTGGGGGATGATTTGCGAGTGGTGGCGAGGTCTAGTATGTGGGGGTTGGGGGCAATGGCGGCCAATGATCGACAAAGAGCAAGTGTTGGCTGGCAACTAACAAAGGACGCGGCATGGGGCAAGTGGGTGGTGGCGACTGACAGTCAGTGATAGCCGATGGTGACTAGCGATCAGCAACAAGTGGCGATTGGCGGCAACATGCAGAGGGCCGGCGATCAGCGATGAAAGTTTGTTGACAACCGGCGAGGGGCGGTCAGCGATCGACAAAGGTGTGCAAAGGGCTGACAAGAGGCAACCGATGATTGGTGGGGGTGGGCAACGACTGGTGAGCGACAGCAACAACATACAAGGGGTTGTCGGCTGACGAGGGGTGTGTAGGTGGGCATTCGAGCAATGACGAGAGCAGGCAATAAGAAAAATAGAGAAGTTAGATATTTTAATTTATGATTTCTATTCCAAACATATTTCTCAAGTAAAAATTTGTTCCAGAAATAAAAAAAATGAAATTACATCACTAAATGAATTTTTATTTTAAAGTTGTTCACGCAAACAAAAAGATAAAGAAACAAAAGTATTTTCATACACAACCTAATTGTCTATCCATGAAGGATAAATATTAATATAATCCTCTTGTTGCAAGATTGGGGGATCGGATTGACAATTATTTAGAGACGAGACACTCTTTCCTAACTAGGAACTCTACTTAAGGAAACACAACCTCTGTTGTATAGGTAACAAAATCAAGGGCGATTCTAATCTTATAATCCAAATAACATCAAATCTTCTCACATCATTCAAATCCAATGGGCTGATCAAATGAATGATCTTTAGAGTATTGTCTAATGATTAGTTTGGAAATCGAGGAGTTTAAAATGAGATCATGGTGTTGATTAAAGTACGAGTCTTGAAGTCTATAATTCCATAGTTAAAAGAAGGCCTCTACATTTTCATACTAGTCTTTATGAACTAAAATTATAATATTTGAAAGGTTGTTATTTAGAGTGATTATGTGAGATCAGAATATGCAATCACACATTTTTAAGAAAAGTCACAAACTGCTAATTGATTCTCTCGTAAAATCTAGCAAATAGGTGTCGCAACCTATTTTTTTGTCTCTAGGAGAAAAGAGATAAGTTTAGGGGAATTGTCCAAATGATGGATCTAGGACCCTTAGTTAAACATAGGCTCTCCTAAGCCCATACTCCGCGTGACATTGAATTGTTCATACAAACATTATGATAAGGAATTACCACTAGCCTATTGGGATCAGGTAGAAACCAAGCGAAATATGAGAGTGTGCCTCATTTCCTACAAAACTAGAGAATCTAGGATCAGGGACTTGATTACACTTATTAATCAATTAGTGTCCTTTTGGAATCTAATCTTGTTCAATTCAAAAATAAAATAAAATAAAATTGATAGGCAATTTGAATTGATTTTGAACTTATCAACTAACATGTCAAATGATCATGCAGGTGCGTAATCATCCAAATAACAATCAACAATCAGAGGAAACATTAAATAAATTGCAAAAGAAAATAAGCACCTAACACTAAGAGATAAATAAATGACAATCCTAAGTAGACTAAGAGGAAACCATAATCATCACATTGAAAGCACGCAATCAAGGACAATTGTATCTAATGACAATTAAAACTCTAAAGTGAAGTCATAAGGGCTTGTTCATTTTTGAGCAAAATTTTAGACCAATGATTTTCCCATACCTCTTAGGAGAAGATTGTCCAAGAACTATTTTAAGCTTTTTAGGAAATTCTAATTTTAATAAAAAAAATTGGAATTATTTGGAATTTTAAAGATTTTTTAGGATTTTTAATATTTTTCAAAATTTTCAAAATTTCTAAAATATACATTTATTTATTTATTTTATAATTTCTGAGGTTTTTGAAATTTCCATGAATTTTCTGAAATTTTGAATTTTAATGATTTTTTTCTTACTTTTTCAATATCCTTTTATATTTTTTGAATTTTTGCGTTTGTTAATAATTTTAAAAGAAAGAAATCGGACCAGGTCAAGAGACTAGCCCTGCTGAACAGACTAGGACCCTATCGGTTTGGTTTGGGTTGGACTAAAAAGAAATTGGGCCGGCCCTAAGTCCATCAAGAATTAACCAAAAAGGCCCACGAAAATCCTTTTATAAAAATTGCCAATTCCCAATTTTTTGCTCTCGGCCCAACCTTTTATTTCAACTCTTTACGCACCAGCTTATTGATCAACCTAAAATCACAGCCTATTTTCTATTTCTATTTTTTTTTTACTTTTTCAATTGTTCATTATTTTATTTCTCTTTTTACCTTTTTAATTTTTATCTTTATTTTTTTCTCTTCTCGACGTCGTCTTCTTCCCGAATGAACTCCCTATAGCTTTTCTTCCAGAAACAGAACCAACACTGCGGTGAGCCTCTATCGATGTTCGGCCACCATTAGACCATTGTCCGGCGTCGGTTGTCCAGTCCGACCAACATCGGTCACCGTCGGACATTAGTTGGCCGGTGGTTTCTAGTATCACTGGTGCATTAGCAAGCAACTCAAAGGAAATCGGTGTTGCTCTCTGCTGAGCCGAATCAAACGTTTGTAAACCCACAAACTAGACATTGTAGAGACACCGTCAAAAGCCAAACGAATAGTGATGTTTCAGTTTCTACCAAAAGAATGGGATTCTATGCCAGAGTCATCAAATAGTTAGGGTGCGCTACCAAATTCTAAGGTTTCCGACTCAATTGAGACTCGAATGTGCCTTAGGGGTCTTGAAGCACGACATACAGGGAATATGGGAACGAAATGCAATAGCAATGAGGGCTGAAGCTTGTGCAAGCTGGACAGCCACGAGTTCCGTCCCAATGAGCCTAAAATGGAGCAAGGATGGAGCCGAACTATATTTTATTCGATGAGCAAATGTTAATCATAAACAAAATGTCTTTAATATCCAAAATCAAATAAGTGAAATAAAGAACGCAATCGCAGAATTTTACAATATCGATATTTTTTTAGGGATCAAAATCCCTCGTTATAGAGGAAATCAAAACCTTCCATTTTATGAAGTGCATGAGAGATCTTCACACGAAAATCAAGTGTCAACTGCTCTTGAATATCTTCGAATCTCTCCCTCCATTTCAAGTTCGTGGTAAGTATGTAACATCCTGAATTTCGACCCATTCCGGAATAGATGAAATTGTTATTTTATCAATGCACTGTTAGTTACATTTACTCTGAATTGATCTCTCACAAGTTAACTAACTGTTCGGCAAGGCAATTAAAGATTGATACACGTACTACTAGTGAATTTAATCAGGGATATGCCGCTCGATAATAAGAATCAAAGAGGAATAATACTACACTGTTGCAGGCTAGTTAGTGAACGGAAATAAATCGACTCGGCAAAAATACAAGGTTGGATTGCGGGTGATTCCGCATGACTTCGATATTAATTGCGAACGACGTTAAACCGATTTCCTTTTGGCCCTATACTCAGTGTGAGCAATTAACCTCTCGTGATTACATAACAATCAAGGATCGCCCTGATTTGAATTCATGATCGTGGATTGAAAAGCTATCAACCACGGGTTAAACGCACGAGAACCTTTAAACGCCGTTCGAAAGTTAGGTTGTACTAAAGTCGTGATTGATCGATTTTAACCACGAATTTCAATCCAGTATCGGGTATTGAACTTTGAAGGATGTCGAGATTAAAATATTGGGCGTTGCCTCATTGATTCTCGAATTTATCGGTAAGCTTGAAATTATTGGAAAAGGATTCAACGGGCCGAGTTTTGGAGCCAAATATTTGGGAATTTGTGCTTCAAGGGAAAAAAGACCAAATTGCCCCTTCTAGAAGTTTGTTTAGTATTTTCTTTTTCTTTTCCTTTTTTCTCTCTCCTCTCAACTTCCTGCCCACGTTTTCTTCCCCCCTTTTCTTTTGTTGACTCATGGTCAAAGCTCTCTCTCTCCTCACCAATTAACCCCACCCCACGTTCTCTCTCTCCCTCTCTTCTTCGGTTCTCTCTCCCAAAACAGCAGCATGAGCTGCTGTGATTCACCTAAATCAGCCCCCCTCGCCACATGCCGGAGCCGCCACATGCCGCCGGAGAGTCCAAGCCGCATCTAGGCATTGCTCGTCCGTGAGCCGCATCCGTTGCCGTTCTTTCTCACCGAATCGGAACCACCCTATCGCTGAGACCCATTTTTGTTGTCGCTTGTCTCGATGTTTCGGACGTAGCCGTGCATTGCCCTTGCCGCCGCCATTGCCCTCGTGTCGTCGGAAACGCTAAATCGTGAGTTGATTTCCTAATCCCTTAGTTAGTGGTTAATCTTGCTTAGGAGTAGTTTAATTAGTTTAATTCTTGATTAGTGCTTTGGATGATGATTATTAGTGTTCTAATATTATTGATTAATCTTGCTTAAGTGTTAATCATGCTTAGGATAAAGTAACTATAGTTAGTTTTAAAAGTAATCAAGGTTAAAAGTTAATCATGGTTAGGTTAGATTAACTAGGGTTAAGTTAATTTAGTAACCATGGTTAGTATTAATAATAATAATTATTTTTGGAATAAACAATAATAATTTATTATTTTCGGAATTATTAATTAATTAAATTAATTTATAATTTCGAATTATGAATATTGTTATTACTATTCATTTATGAAATTAATTATTTTTGGGGAAAATAATTAATTGGGAGTATTTATGGGAAATGGTTTTAATTGAGTAATTTTGTGGGAAAATTACTATGGTATAATTTTCTAACGTCAATAGTATTTATATACTATGTTATCAAATGACATTGATTTATTAAAGAATGATTTTATTATATGAAATTATTTGGGTTGGATAATTAATTATGGGATTGGAAAATAATTATAAGTATTTTGTGGGAATAAATTATTTTATGGGAACAATCGACTATAGCATACTTCTTAAATGAGTATTTTTGAGTATAATTATAGTTTATACTTATTTTGGGATAATCGAGTATTGATGGCAATAGCTAATTGTTGTAGTTGTGAGGACACGTGCTTATTTATTATTGAAGATTGAGACGTGTGGTTGGGCACCGTATTTATTGAGGTACGTGATGATTTTGGGAAAAGTATGCAAGTACTATGATGTTGATTAGCCAGAATTGATTGTTAGACTATGACTTGAACTGCTGATTATTGCAACTTTCGTGAGTGAATAGACTATTGTTGTTGTACGTGACTACTAGATATTAGTGCATGACATTATAGGTGTGTTAACTGCAATAGCATATTGCATGAGCATGAATGGTATGTGCATTCATGACAGAGCAAAAAAATAAACAGATTGTTTGATGATGTGTTGCATGGTCACATTAAGAGGAGAGCTCGGCGTTACCGGTAGATTGCCAACCCTTGGGGTTGTGCCATGGCCTTTTGGTCGTCTTGACTTCGGTCGATTGCTTGACAATGGTCGGTTGCAGAGTCGCGGTAGAGGCCGGACCCATACTCCTTAGGGAATGCCATCGATGGGGAATAGCCCGTGATGTCACCATGCCTCATGAGAGAGGACGATGCCTGGTCTACGACCAGTTGATCGCTAACCATAAGGTTGTGCCGTGGCTCTATTCTCTTAGATCTTACTTCTCTCCTGTAGAACCCGCTAGTGATCTTCGGATGCATTGGTTGACATGTGCCAGGGTAATTTTAGAATTTTCCGAGGAGCAAATGGATTGCGAGGCGGCCGCTTGTATTAGCAGAAGACTTTTTCTCTCTATCCATGGTGATAGTTCCATCTAAAAACCCAATAACCCCCGCCCCAAAACCCCAAGTTTACGATGGCGCTTGATTGCTGATCCTCTATTTCCTACCCTAGGACATCATTCCTCTTCAATATCCTCCCCTACAAAAATCCCCCACAAAACCATAGGAGTCGCAACCCAAAACCCTAAAAGTACCATGGTGATCATCCCTTGATCTTCATCACAAATCCCCGATTGTTACTCCACCACGCTAAGATTGTGAAGCGAGTGTTAGCCGAGTTGGGTTTGCCTCGAGTGCTGTAGTGTGATCGGCCGCCGTCCACCAACTAAGACTCCTATAGAGTGATCAGCACCACAAGGTTGAGGTTAGCATGGAGAATGTTATTGACGAAGAAGTAAGACTTGCAGCTTTATGTAAAAGAGTGGGCAACTTGTGATTAGATGATAGCATCTTAAGTGCATGTGATGAGGCTCCCGAAGAAAAATTGAGAGGATGTAACCTCACATTGCTGGGAAAACTCTATTCATAACCTAACATTAACTTCCAGGCCTTCCAATCTACAATGAAGCGTGCTTGGAAAACTGAAACTGCGATCTTTGATCAGATGCAGCTCGGTCTCTTCACTTTCACGTTCAACTCTAAGGATGAGAAACAAAGAGTTTTAGAATCAAGCTCATGGCCCTTTTCGGGTATCCTGTTAATCCTTCCATAGCTGGAACCAAATACCCCGATTCATTACCATGAATTTACCCATTGCGCATTTTGGGTGCAAAGGCACGGTTTGCCGTTAGCAAGGATCATAGAGGATTTGATGAGAGATGTGGCCTCAAAAATAGGAAAGGTGCTAGATTTGAAATTAACGGCAAAGGAAAGCAACCTATGTAAAGTTGGGAAAGTGAAGGTCTACATTGATTTATTGAGGCCACTAAGGTTGGGGCTTGTGGTTAATCTTGGAGAAGACCAAGTATGGGTTGACTTCAGATATGAATGGCCCCCTCGCTTTTGTTACTCATGTGGCCGAATAGGACATTCCACTACTGAATGTATAGAAAGACCCTTCAATGAATCAGATAATCCAGAGAAAGTTGCTGATAACTTTGGCCATTGGTTGAAGGCTGAAGTACATGAAACAAACCCTTTTTGGCAACTATTCTATGGGAAGGAGTTCCTAGCCTCTGAAGTAGACACAATTATTCCTAAAACACTAGCACGTGCAACTACTATGGAGGAGAACCTAGCGATAGTGAATGATAATCAAATGGCCTTGTAACCTATAGACGTTCAACCTGAAGGGCCATCATTAATGAGGGATAAAGGTAAAGCTGCAATGAGTGGGGTTGTTGGGGCCAAGAGAAATCAAGAGAATCCACTCCTACTTCCGAACTCGCCTTGGACTGATTCGATTTCAAAGAGCTCCTCCAGTTACCCCAAGAAAAGCCGAAAAGACTGGAAAATGCCAGTAACAAAGAAATTGCGTACATACACTCCTTATAATGCCCTAGGGGTTGAATCTGACCACTTTGATGAAACGTAGCTTTTGGACACTCCTATATCAGTTATGGATGGGGGAAATGAATGGACTTTGGTGGCTAGCCTTAACAAGCCACCAGAGCACATATGAAAATCTTAAGCTGGAATTGTCAGGGGCTGGGCAATCCCTTCACTTTCCAGGAACTAAGAGCCTTAGTGGCTTGAGAAAGGCCCAACATAGTGTTTCTAATGGAGACAAAGAACCAAGAACAGATGGTGTCAAAGCTAAAGAGTAGATTGCCATTCCAATACAACTATATTGTTAACCAAATCGGGACTGCCAAGGGGCTTGTGGTGTTGTGGAATGATCAAGTTTTAATTATTGTCGAATCTTTCACAATGGATTATATTAATGTGACTTGTAGAGAGGAGGATAGGCAAAATCTAATGAGAATCACCTTTATGCATGCGCCATTTACATTTCACAAAGGAGTTTTGCTATGGGAGGAGTTATGATGTCTTAGTTCACATGCCCTACATTGGGTGTGCCTCGAAGATTTTAATGAAGTACTTTATCATTGGGAGAAAGTGGGACATCGAATGGCAGAATAGTATCGAATGGTGGCTTTTAGGGACTTCATTGCTCCCTGATAGATGTAGAGTCCAAAGGATGTGCCTTTACTTGGACAAATAATAGAGAAGGAGACACACTTATAAAATAACGACTTGATCGTGTTTTGTGTAATGTGAATTAGTGAATAACCTTCCCCGCAGCTACAGCCTATGCCTTGCCCGCAATAGGCTCGGATCATGGCCCTATCTTAGTGTCATTATCGGCTGAAACAAGAAAACGGAAGAAAGAATTCAAATTGGAGGCATTTTGGATGGCAACAAGGAGTATGAAGGAATTGTTAATGTGGCGTTGAATGATCTTGGTGCGGAGAACAGCACTTTTTTAACAAAGATAAGACACATCACAAGTCATCTTACACTTTGGAGCAAAAAAATTTCTAATGCCCATAGAGAAATCCAATCTCTCAAGATTGATCTTCAGAACTTACCAATGATCGGGAGACTAATCACAATAGGGTAGAAATCATAAAGATCAAAACAAGGATTGAACATTTGTGGCGACAAGAGGAGATGTACTAGGGAATGAGATCGAGGATTAGTTGGCTTAAATGGGAGATAGAAACACAAAGTATTTCCATGCTACTGCGATTCAAAGGTGGCAAAGAAACAGAATATCCATGTTACAACTTTCAAATGGGGAATGGAATAGAGACCTAGCCACCCTCAAATTAGCCATGAGGGAATTCTTTGCCAACTTGTACCGATCTATCAGCTCCCGCAATTTTCAACCCATTATAGACCATTGTCCTTATTAAGTTGGGGAAGAAATGAATGAAGCCTTGATAGCTAAGATTACTTTGGACGAGGTTAAAGATGCAATCTTTCAACTAGGAGCCACTAAAGCACTAGGGCCGGACGATATTAATGGAAAATTTTACCAACATCATTGGACACTTTTCCAAGAAGATATACTCAAAATGGTGGAGGAGTTTATGGAGTCAGGAAGCTTGAATCCACGAATAAATAGAACCCTGATCACCCTAATCCCAAAAACTCCTAATCTGGAAAGACTGGACCAATTCCAACCCATAAGTCTTTGTAATTTCTCGTATAAAATCATTTCAAAGGTGCTGGCTAACCGATTGAAACCATGGATGCCTCAAGTGATTGAAGCTGAACAAAGTGCCTTTGTAAGCGAAAGGCAAATCCAAGATAATATATTGATTGTTCAGGAAGTTTTACACCAGCTACGCACTAGGAAAATGAAGAAAAAATTTCAGGCTGTCCTAAAACTAGATATGCAAAAAGCCTATGATAGAATTGAGTGGGATTTCTTAGAAACTTGTATGATCAAAATGGGCTTCTACCAATGATGGGTATCATGGATTATGCAATGTGTCACTATAGTCTCTCTAAGTGCGAAATTTAATGGGGAGCTCCTACCTTACTTCCACCCAACAAGAGGAATTCGCTAGGGGTGTCAAATGGGTGGGTCGGGTCAGGTTTGGGTCAAGTAAAAAATGGTCCAACCCACATTGACCCATTTAACTCGTTTTGACCTATTTTCATGCAATGTAAATTTAATGACCCATACTCGACCCGATCCATACCCAACCCATATCCGACCCATATTACCAACACATATTAATATTTAACTTAATCTAAGAAAATATACTCCAACTTATTTAATCCACTTTAAACTTTTCACATACAAATTATTTGAATAAAAATTTCACATCAAATTTATAAAGTAAATTAAATAATAAAAAATTAGTAAATAAAAAAATGTGGATACCTCTAAATTGAAATAATTTAAAAAAAATTTAATTTTTTTAATTATTGTTGAGTGAACTTCATTGGATCAACAACGGAGGTCGAAAACACATAGAGGAAGGGGATGGAAGGAGAAAGATGATGGATCTACTTGATAACTAATTCAACCCATATTTTATCAATATTTAACTTTCACTTGACCCATATTTTTGACCTATTTAACTAAAAGTGGGTCATAATATGGGTTTATAACCCATATTGACACCTCTAGAATTCACCAAGGTCACCCTATTTCACCTTATCTCTTCATACTAGTGGCTAATGTCCTATCATTCCTTATGAAAAAAGCAGTAGATGATGGTAGAGTGAAATGAACACAATTGAATAGATATTGCCCAAGGCTCTCCCACTTGTTATTTGCTAATGATTCAATCTTTTTTCTAGATGGAAAAGTTATCGAATGCCAAAACCTAGCAAACATCCTCAATTAGTATTGTTTCTCCACTGACCAAGCAATAAACCTAAACAAATATGGTATCTACTTCAGCAGGGATTGCCCCCAGACTCTTCGGACTAATATGGCATGAGAATTAAGAGTTTTGGTACTGGACAAAACAGGGAAATATTTAGGTATTCCTTCGGATTGGGGAGCATAAAACAAACACATGTTTGCTTGGATACTGGCCAAAGTAAATATGAAGATAGAAGGGTGGAAAGAAAAGATGTTGTCCAAAGCAGGAAAAGAAATACTATTAAAAACAGTGGTCCAAACTCTCCCACAATATGCCATGTCAATTTTCAAGGTCCCATTTTCAGTATGTAGAGCTATTGAAAAGAAGATAGTTTCGTTTTGGTGGAAAAATAGTGACTCAAAAGGTTGGAATACATTGGAAAATTTGGGATATGATGAAAGAAGGATAGTAGGGGTATGGGATTCAAAGACCTTATCACCTTTAACAAGTCTCTGCTAGGAAAATAGGCCTGAAGGTTGACGCAATCACTTTTAATGCTTTAGTGTCAACTTATGAAGGGGCTCTATTATCCCCACACTAATCTTTGGTCCGCAAAGAAAAGACCAAGACCATCCTGGGGGTGGCATAGTCTCTTGGCTGAAAGAGATGCAATAGCTGGCTCGATTCAATGGTAAGTTGGGAATGGCAAAACGATCAAAATCTGAGAAGACAAGTGGATAAGAAAGGGCACAATAGCAGGACCAGCAAATCAAGAGGACCCCAAACTAATGGTGGAACTAATAGACAGCCCTCATGCAAGATGGAAAGAACAAAGCCTCTGCAACTTCTTTGATGACAGTATAGTAGAGGAAATTTTGGCTATTCCCCACTCAATGCCAGAAAAAATTGACTAGTTAGTTTGGACAGCAGCCACATCAGACATCTACTTTGTTAAAGGCAGGTACAACCATCTCAAAGAAGCAGCAAGCTTCCCAATGAACCACCAAGCATCATCCTTGCGCCAAATTCCACAAACCTTATGGTCTAGAGTTTGGAACCTTCATACCCTTCTCTGAATCAAACTGTTCCTATGGCAGATATGTCAAAATGCCCTACCCACGAAGGAAAATCTATTCAAGAGAAGAATTTTACCATATCCAATGTGCCTAGTGTGCAAGGCAAGCCCAGAAACCCTTGAGCACCTCTTCCTCATATGCCCATGGATAGCTAAAATCTGATAAGATCATAACATAAAAGCACAAATCCGGGTAAGAGGATTCACTAGCATAGACTAATAGCTCCTCAGCTACAAAAGCGATGCTCCAAACCCACTGCCTCTGGAACTCGTTGCTAAAGTGTTTTGGCATCTGTGGAAAGTATGCAATAGGGCCATCTTCAAAGCAAAACAGCCAAACCCACAAGAGACAGTAGAGGAAGCACTTGCTCTGCACGAAAGTTTCACAGCTTGGAGGATGAAACATGGATACAAAGCAATTCACATATAGACCTCACCTACTTGCTAGACATTGCCGGAGAAAGGCACCTTCAAGCTTAATGCTGACGCTACTTTCGTCCAAGGAGCCATCGCCAACCTCTTTGCCCGTAGCTTGCCATGGCTCAAGGGGCTCATCGTTGACATGTTCTACACCTCGATGATTGATGTGGCTGTCGAGTTTGACATCTCTTATGTTGAAATTTCACGCGGATATTGATCGAGCGAATCGGATAAAATAGTTGGAAGGAAGGAAAGAAAATCGGACACCGAATTTACGTGGTTCGGTCCGAATATCAGAACCTATGCCCACGGGGAGAGTAGCACAAAATTCCACTATAAAACCAAGCGATACAATGGAGATTATACTCACTCAAGTACTCAAACATTCACTCAGTGTTTCCTAGCCCCCAATTATACCTAATAATTCACACAGTGTTTAGCCCCTCACAATTCCCAGTGAAATTCTCACTCAAGGAATTAAACAAATTCTACTAACAAGAATTTAACTGGCTAAAACACCCAGGTGTAATTACAACGAGAAAATCTTCCTTCTACCGAGAGCTGCCACACGTTTAGTCTCGCGCTCTTCTTGCTTTCACTTTTTCTGGAGCTCTCTCCACATGGCCTCATCTCTTCGGCCTCGGACGTCCTCCTTCTATAGAAGCATGGGAAGAGAAAGGAACAAATGTGAACTCAATTTGTCAAATGCTGCCACCTTTTGAAGCCACTCACCAATTTCCATGAAGCACTCATGCATGCACATGGCCATGTGCATGCATTTAATGAGCGGAGAAGAAGTGCACATTTCTTTGACCATTGTTCCTATAGCTACTCTTTTCCTTTTTTTTTTTTTTTTTATGATTGTTGTCAAAAGATGGCAATATTATTGCCCATCTTTCTTCATGCACATTCACTTCCTTTGGCAGAAGACAAGAAGGAAACATTAATTTAATGTTTCTTCCATCATATCCAAAGTCCAACCTGCAACAACCTTTTGGACTTTCCCCTTCATACTACACGCTTCTTTCCATCTGCACGCATTCTTTAATTGCTTTGCATTAGACACACATGGAGGAGGCAACAAGATCACATACAATTAATTCGTGATTCACTCGTGATAGAGTTTACATATTCTCATCAATTTGGTCTTATTCACCGAGCTCAAACTCGAGACATATTTTTAACAATCTCCACCTTGGCTCGACGTTTGAGCCAAATCACCATCGCTTCCGTGGAAATCTCGCTACTACTCTCCCACAGCCCCAATGGGCTCAACCACCACATAATGCTTCCAAGTTTAAGCCACGCTTGAACTTCGCCATAATCGTGGACCTCATCAAGACACTAACTCCACCTGCATAATTAACTGCTCCACAAGGATTTTCTAACATAACCTCCTGTATTGCAGATAAAGCAAATCCATCATTGCAAACATATTTGACCGAATGTTGAACACGCACCTTGTCAATTTCAGCAGCAACAGCAACCGTTGGCTCTACCGGCTCCACCTTGCTACAAGCATTATCCGTGTCGATTATTCCACTAGTACCTACTACCTCAAGAGTTTCTGGTTGCAACTCCACCTCGAGCTGAACATCGTCCAGATCCGTATTAATACTGCCACAAACACTCATAACTAGAAGTACCAGAGACTTGTCAAAGGTAACTTCCCTGCTGTTAATAGGTGAATTTATATCCGAGCACCACGACTGATCGCCCCCCTCACCTTGTGCATAGCCATGGAATATGCACATTGCCCTCTCATCGAGCTTCCCATCACTCACTCGAAAATAACACGAGCAACCAAACATTCTAAACATAGAATAACCAGCAACGTTACCTGACCACACTTCTTCAGGAGTCCGATATTCAACAGCAATCGATGGGGATCTATTTACTAGGTAGCTTTCCGTACTAAGTACATCAGCCAGGATTCTCCTAGCAACACCAGCACTAGAGACCATTTTTCGGGCCGTCTCTAGCAATGTTCTGCTCATTAATTCTGCAAATTGTTGTGGTTTACTGGCACTAGTGCGGTGTTTCACTATGCCCTTCTTCATGCAGAATTTATTTACTAGCTCCAAGCAGAACTCCATGCTCATGTCAGTTCGCACATGCTTGATCGACCTACTAGTCTCCGTCTCGATCAAAGCTCTCGACCGTGTGTTCTTGACACTAGCATCAAACTTGTGCATCGGCACAACCACCCAGGTCTTCCTCCACTAATCATTAAACTCTCGAACAATTATCCAACGTCTCTGAGGCGAAACCTATTATTGTCTTACCTTGAAGTTCATACAGGCCACCATCCTTGATTCAGGTCATTATCACCAGGGCACCTCGTACAACCTTCAAAACTCCACCTTCTGAAGAAAACCTGCAACCAGCTGAATCTAGAGCACCCAAGGAAATTAAGTTCTTTTTCAATTCTGGAACATGTCTTACTCCAGTCAATGTCCTCACAATATTATCATGCATTTTGATTTTAACATCACCAACACCCACAATATCGTACTCAGCGTTGTTCCCCAACTGAACTTTACCACTACCTGTGCACTGATAAGTAGTAAACCAGTTCCTATTTGGTGTAGCGTGAAATGAACAACCAGAATCCATTATCCATCCGTCAAATGACGAATCCTCAGTGACAGACAAGACACAATCGACACCATCAGAATTATTTTCAGTTACAGCAACAACATCATCTGTAGACTCAACTCTAATTCCCTTACCCTTTTCATTTTCAGCTTAAAATAGTCTCTTTTATGATGCCCACTCCTACCACAATTCCAACAGACAACTCCACTAGTCCTAGACTGACTGTGTCTATTCATGTTTATACTATTTCTATTAACACATGTACTAGTTCTTTCTCTATTTTCACCTACTAAAGCAACAGGTACAGGTTCACTGGATTCTTTCCTACGAATGTCTTCACTCAGAATCAAATCCCGAACCTCATCAAATGTCAAGCTTCTTGACCCAGAGGAATTACTAACAGTAGTAACAGTAGTATTCCAACTATCAGGTAGTGAGGATAATAAAATCAATGCACGTACCTCATCTTCAAAGGTAATCTCAACTAAACTCAATTGATTAACAACCTCATTGAATTCGTTAACATGCTCAGCAACTGACTTACCTTCGCCATCTTTAAATGAAAAAGATGTCGCATCAAATAGACCTTATTGATCGCAAAGGGTTTCTCATACATATTCAATAGGGCTTTCATCAGTCCCGCAGTGGTCTTCTCCTTCATGATGTTAAACGCGACATTTGAGACAATGTCAGCCAAATAACACCCATTGCTTATCTATCCAGCAATTCCCACTCGGCATCTTTCATCGAGTTTGGCTTCTCTCCATATAAAGGTAAGTGCAGATTTCTCTGGTACAAATAATCTTCAATCTGCATCTTCCAGAAGGTAAAATCCTTCCCATCAAACCGATCGATTCTCACCTTTCCTTCTTCCATCGTAACCGATTCGCCAACCTTAGCTCTGATACCACTTGTTGAAATTTCATGCGGATATTGATCGAGCGAATCGGATAAAATAGTCGGAAGGAAGGAAAGAAAATCGGACACCGAATTTACGTGGTTCGGTCCAAATATCAGAACCTATGTTCATGGGGAGAGTAGCATGGAATTCCACTATAGAACCAAGTGATACAATGGAGATTACACTCATTCGAGTACTCAAACACTCACTTAGTGTTTCCCAGCCCCTAATTACACCGAATAATTTACACAATGTTTAGCCTCTCACAATTCCTAGTGAAATTCTCACTCAAGGAATTAAACAAATTCTACTAACAAGAATTTAACTGGCTAAAACACCCAGGTGTAATTACAACGAGAAAATCTTCCTTCTGCCGAGAGCTGCCACACGTTTAGTCTCGCGCTCTTCTTGCTCTCACTTTTTCTGGAGCTCTCTCCACACGGCCTCATCTCTTCGGCCTCGGACGTCCTCCTTCTATAGGAGCATGGGAAGAGAAAGGAACAAATGTGAACTCCTCAATTTGTCAAAGGCTGCCACCTTCTGAAGCCACTCACCAATTTCCATGAAGCAC
Organism: Corymbia citriodora subsp. variegata; assembly: GCA_014858505.1. NCBI lineage: Eukaryota > Viridiplantae > Streptophyta > Magnoliopsida > Myrtales > Myrtaceae > Corymbia > Corymbia citriodora. The sequence continues at coordinate 3,506,766 of CM026410.1, forward strand.
TCATGCATGCACATGGCCATGTGCATGCATTTAATGAGCAGAGAAGAAGTGCACATTTCTTTGACCATTGTTCCTGCAGCTACTCTTTTCCTTTTTTTTTTTGTTTTTATGATTGTTGTCAAAAGATGGCAATATTATTGCCCATCTTTCTTCATGCACATTCACTTCCTTTGGCAGAAGACAAGAAGGAAACATTAATTTAATGCTTCTTCCATCATTTCCAAAGTCCAACCTGCAGCAACCTTTTGGACTTTCCCCTTCATACTACACACTTCTTTCCATCTGCACGCATTCTTTAATTGCTTTGCATCAGACATGCATGGAGGAGGCAACAAGATCGCGTACAATTAATTCTTGATTCACCCGTGATCGAGTTTACATATTCTCGTCAATTTTGTTTTATTTACCGGGCTCAAACTCGAGACATATTCTTAACACCTTCATACGTGTTCATCCCGTCGGGCGTGGCGGTCCTCAAGATGAGCAACACATGGACATGACAAGGCTCTAAGTGCTCTGATACTGAGCTGGACTTCCCGTGCTTTGCTAACCCGCTGCCGGCCGCTAAATTCTCGCCAGCAGAAATGTTCATGAAAGAAGACTGCCGGATATTCTTGGGCCACGCCCGGAAGTTTAGGGAAACCAAGGGAATTTAGGTAAATACATTCGCTGAGCTAGAACCACGCGCGGTGGAGGCCTTGGCGGGCCTTGGAGCGCCCGTAGTTTACCCCGTGGGGCCCATACTGAACATCTAGGTTGAGAGCAAAAAGGGCTTTGAGATCCTGGACTGGCTCCACCAGCAACAGGATGCGTCAGTGGTGCTCCTATTCTTCGGGAGCTACGGGAGCTTCGATGAGGACCAGACGAAACAGATTGCATGTGCGTTGGAGCGAAGCGGGTGCCGCTTCTTGTGATCCCTACGGCGGCCACCGGCAAAGGGCCAGTTGGAAGCCCCCTGTGACTACGCGGGATCCCGCGGAGGTCCTGCTTGAGGGTTTCATTGACCAGACGGCCAGTGTCGGGAGAGTGATTGGGTGTGCCCCACAGGTCGCAATCCTAGCCCATCGGGCCATTGGAGTGCTCATGTCCCACTGCGAGTGGAACTCCACCCTAGAGAGCGGACGGTTCGGCGTGCCGGTTGCTGCATGGCCCCAGTATGTGGAGCAGCAGTTCAATGCATTCCAGCTGGTGATAGAACTGAGCCTCACGGCGGAGATCAAGATGGATTATCGGAGAGATCTCGTGAAAGGAAGTGACAGCATCGTGGCTGCGGACGAAATAGAGGGAGGGATAAGAAGGTTAATGGAGCGCGAAGGAAATAAGGAAGACGGTGAAGGAGGCGAGCGAGAAGAGCAAGAAGGCTTTGGTGGAGGGTGGCTCTTCTTACTTGTCTTTGGGTCGCTTCATTGAAGATGTATGTAGCCGACGAGCCTCTAGTTAGCTAGGAGATTGTTTGACTAGTATTTTGAGTACCGTTGGTATTTTCCTTTTGGAATGTTCTAGTGTTTTCTGTGACTCTAAACTATGGAGAAATGATTGGGTGATAATTTTTAATCTTATGTGAGAATAACAGTTTATTTTATATTACAAAAAACTAAAAAATAAATAATTATAAATTGTTGTGAGATCCATCTCTTCAAAAATTTGTGACTCACAGCAAATTGTTATTCTCACGATAGTTCAAAGACTATTATGATAGCAAAATCCTAAATCATGTTAATTGACATGTTTCAAGTGGAACCATTCAAAGGTAAAGACGATATATAAAGTGTTCAAACAGAATTAATTGAGCGGCAACCATCCTTCCTTCATCTCCAAGTATACATGGATTCCATTTTGCTCTTGCTTTCTCCTCTAGTGCTATTCTCAATCTTGCTTTTGAAAGTGGAGTGTGTAAAGCATTATGGATAAGATAAGTGCATTAGATATTTTAAAACTTGTCACAAAAATGTGATTGAATCCTAAAAATTTCAAAAAAATATAATTAAATCTCAAAATTTATCAAAAAAATGCAATTGAATTCTAAAAGTTTCAAAAAGTGCACTTAACTTAAGGACTTGATTTTACAATTTTAATAAGTTTTAAGACTTAATTGCACTTTTTAAAAGTTATAAAATTCAATTGTACTTTTTGACAATTTTAAGACTTAATTACTCTTTTATAAAGTTTTAGGACTAGATTCACCTTTTTGCAAATTTTGATACTTCCAACGCACTAATCCCAACCGACTTATCCCATTAGGGATTAGCAAAATTTAACCTTCACTTGAGGAATGTAACTTTGGTTTGACCCCACATGAAACGCAAAAGGATTTTCACATTTTTTTCAAAACAAAAAAAAATTGCTTGCTGTTTATTACAAGAGGAAATCGGCGGCCTGCAGCTTCATGGACCAAGTAAAAGTACAACATAAGTGCTCGTCGCCCGTCCCTACTAATCAGATGAGACGGTTTTACGAGGAAGGCTGCATTTAATGGCTGGTGGATCGAATCCCACGCACGTCAACATCTCGTGAGATAAATCGAATGCAGTAAAGAGGACTGGAGGCAAAATCTTATATGCTCAAGTTTAAGGGGATGTTTAAGACTACACAAATACTTCAAAGAGCATAAGCTCATGTAACGTGATACAGTTCATGTAATGCTAGTAATTGTTACATTTCGACCGTTTTATTCACACAAAAAAAGAAAATCAATATTGACATGTTCAATCTATGTAGTGACGTGACATAAATAATATTTTTATACCCTATTCTTAATAGATCTAACTTTATAGTTTAGTAAATTCTTTTTAAAAACAAATATTGATTCGTCAATGCGCATGGTGTTCTTTTGGAGAAACTATCGGGTGCATGTCATGTACCACACTGGCAAACGGGATGGGCCTTCAGAGCGTGACATGTGTCCCGCGAGCCCACCCCTTGTCAGTCCAAGCCAAAAAATTTCAAAACCCTTCTGAAACTCCCTTGCTCATTTCTTTCTCCTGGTCCCTTCCCGACCGTCCCTTTGTCGCGCCACGCCCGACTCTCTCTCCCTCTGATCCCGACCGACCACCACTGCGCCTGGCCAGGAGGCGTAGGGCATCGAATCGGCGGCCTTGCCAAAATCGGATTTGAAGGGGGAGTCGGGGATATTGGAGGTCCCTGAGTTTTGCGACGATGACTTCTTCATGGTGCTCCCACGGTTCCATGGGTGGAGGAGGAGGGGGCTACGATGGTGGTGGTTTTGAGCGTTGGGGTCGTGGTCGGTTCCATGGTTTCTGCCGGCATCCGTGGGTTCTTAAGGGAAGAAAAAAGGGGGAAGCTTTTTGGAGTTGGAGGGGAGTGTACCATAAAGGCATGGAAAGCATAGAGAGACAGAGCCTTCGGTTTCCACGAGAAAATATCGCAGGGGTAGAGAAATGGCATGGGAGTTTCAAAAGGGTTTTGAAATTTTTTGGCCTGCACTGACGAGGGATGGGCCCACGGGACACGTGTCGCACTTTGAAGGCCCTTCCCATTTGTCAACATGGCACATAACATGCATCCAATATTTTCTCGCTCTTTTGACTTTTTAGAATGGGGGATAAATACTAATATTTTGAAGAATGACAAAATCTTTCACAAGCATTTAGAATGCTTCTAATGACAGAATTTCCAAATGATATTCTTAGAGCGAATCGATTCAAACTTTATTCTAAAAATCATCATACTTTGAGATTTATTCGTCTAATGAAAAAGTTCTGAATACAACTTGACTTAGAAACTTATTCAAGAACTAGCTGAATAATCTCATCTCGTGTTAGTTTTTTTTTTAAATGTTTAATCTAACACCACACCTGCCTCGTACATGTGCTCATCCGGCCAAGCAAGAATAAAAATGAGAGTGGCCGAATTTCGCGTGGAGGTCGGGCTC
>CM026410.1:3534490-3632757 GCA_014858505.1 Corymbia citriodora subsp. variegata
TGACTTCCAATTCGACCAGTAGAGATGAGGATGGTTGCGTTGGGTTGCAGCTTTTATTGCTAGAATGATAAAGACTTCTCGCTAAGGACGCAATTCGTAGGTAACTGAACTCGTTGATCTTGATTACAATGCATTCTTTCTTCTTGTTCTTCTTGTTTTCTCTTCTCAAAGAAAACTTGTAACATTATGTTAGTATCCGCTATCACCCTTATATTAACATTGAGGTACTTTATGTGTCCATATTAATTAGCGTTAACTTTGCTAGCCAACGATGGAAATAATCAGCCCCATAGAGACCCCTAAATGGAGAGAGGAGGTCGCCCTACTTCTCAGCATGATATTGAGAAAATGAGTTCGACCAAGCAATCATGCAAAGGTTGTGGCTGGAGAGTTGCCTGAGGAGGCTCGGCAAACAATTTCATGCGTGGAGGGTACATTTCATGGGAAGAAAATTCGAACAAGAACAAGATCACAAGCTCTTACCTATGGCAAAGCATGCAAACATGGGAAGCGGTCGGGATGGAGGATGATCTTGTCAGAACATGGAGTGATTCCAGCACATGTAAAGAGATGGGAAGTGAACGTGCGATTTATCACCGTGGGATGTGCACTTGATGTTGATGGAGTCAAATTTGGAAGAGAAGGCACGAATAACTTCCCTTCCATTAGAAGGAAAGCTAGGATTGTACTGTGGTCCTCTTTTGTTTGGAACAAAACCCTTGTTCCAAGACATCAATTCATTCTATGGCTGATATGCAGAAATCGACTTTCTACTCAAATGCTTCTCATTTCTTAAGGGAGGATCTCGGGTGTAGCTTGTGCCTTTTGTAATGCTAGACCGGATTCCATAGATCATCTGTAGTTTGGCTGCCATGTCAAAAGAAATTTGGTTTTTTTTTGGGCTGCCAATGCAACCTTGTTTGGCCGGATGGAATGTGGAGAAATACGCTTGGGTGGGCTTTTAGAGTCCCATCTTGGCAATGGATTTCACAAAGAGATTGCACGGATTGCTTTTGGGACTCTTTGTTATATTATTTGGAAGGCTCGGAACAATACCTTATTTCAGGGAACAGTGGTGTATATCCCATCTTTGAAGTACCATATTATTAAAGTAGTCAAGGAAAAGGTGGTGACTATCAAATATGTTCAGGATACGCCTGTCAACAGGAGGTTACAAAGAGCTTGGGGACTTGACCCGGCTATTTTTGCTACTTAACTTCTTGTTACCCGTTAGTTGTGTTGTATGTAGGTTCTAACTTCTAAGGTTTGTATTGTACAGCTTTTTGGTTCTACCTTCTAAGATTTGTATCATTTTTTTTTTTTCTGAACTTGGTACCATTCCACTCATTTGACATGTTGTTGTGGTGAGTGCAAGTGGGTGCCGAAATGCTCTTGTGCTATACAGCATTTTGGTTGAAAATTATACAAGCTTACCTTACTAAAAATAAAAATAAAAAACTTCCATTCAATGGGAGTACCAAGGACCAAGGCATCAAAGGAGAGAGAGACGAGTGCATGCAAAAATACTCTCTGTAAGTTTTTATCTTATCTTTGTTTTTTGTTTTTTCTTTACTTTTTCTTCACTTACACGTGTGCGTTCGGCTCGTGCCACTTTCATATCCGCGTGTTTTCGTCTCAAAATTTATTTTCTTTCAATAGAATCTCAAATCCAGTACATCTACTTTTATTCACACTTAATTTCATGTAGATTCACTCCTTAATCCAAAGCCCACTCATGCATTTTATACTCAAGTAGTGATCCCTATTGTTCTCCCTTCACTCAACCATCACTGGATATCGATTCGAACACATGACTCATAAAAGTTAGCCCATTATGTAATTTTTGTGAAATGACATTTCAAAAATTATCAATGTCAAATTTTTTGTGAAATAAAAAGGGCCTACCAAAACTGATTTTAGCCTTTGTTGGAGTACACTTTTATCATTATAGAAATATATTTTATCTTTGATGGTCTCTTGCTTAAAATGAACAATTATCTTTTCTGCTTTGTTCGGATCCACTTTGTTTAACCCTTGCTAGTTGACTTTAATTCCCAAATGAAAATTCTGTAATTTTTTCTTCACTCTTTATTCATTTGCTTTTGATTTTCCCCGTTGTTGTCGTTGTAACTTGTAAGCTCCTTCCTTTTCTTCGCCATAGCCGAACTTCGACCTCCGTCGATACGATGCCAGTGCGCTTTGACACATTGAAGATAGCGAACCAACGGCGACGGAGACCGGCCGGCGGAGACGATGGACTACCATCGCCGACGGAAGCTTGGGGCGAACGATTCTCTCCTGAGGTTCTGGGCTTCTTGCAGCTTGCTATAGATCAGGTGACGCTTGGCACGTCCGAATTTTATTAAGTTGGTGGAATACTTGAGATGGATTTTTTGAATTGGATTCGTTCGGTGCTGCAATTGCGCGGGAAGTTGAAGAATGTGTCGTTGAATCTGTTCGTGAGACGCGGAATCGGTGTTTCTTCGTGACTTTTGTCTGTGGATGCTTGGTAGTGAATTCATAGGTTATCCACGTTACACGCTGCAAAAACAGCAACCATCCCTAGAAAGGTAGAGCTTTTCTTTCTCTTGTTCTCATAGGTGGCAATTTATTGAAAGAAGAAGGTGAAGTCTAGGCTCAAAGGAAAAACAAGCGAGGGAGGGTGAATAAATGGGAAGGAGGGTGTACATGGGTTGGTTCAGTCCCTTTTTCAGCCGAAAATCTGAGCCAATACGGGTGCTGAAGGTTGGGAGGGATGAACTTGGGCGCTTTTGAGGTGTCCAGGAAATGTGGATGTGTAGATGTGCAGAGGGTGATAGGTTTGCCAAAAGAATTTAATTCTGAGAAAATTTGATCACTGGGATAGGGATCTGTCTCTATGTTTTATGAGGCGCTTCAAGAGGCAAAACCACAGAGGAGTGATGAAGTCGCATTGAGATGGCAAGCCACTAGGAAAGGTTGCTTCACAGTCGAGTCCCTTAACCACTTATTGACTTTGGCAACTAGGGAGAAATGAAAACCAAATTTACTTATTGGTTGTACCCATAAATAATAGGTTAGGTGGTTTTTTTCTTTCACCCTGTGGACTGTGGATATGAAAAAGAAATAATCATGAGAGACATGGAGTTTACATAATTTATTTAGTAGAACAGAGACAAAAGCACAAGATGCTCAATGTCGATTCTGATTTGTAAGGCCTTCGCAACAATTTGGGATTCTCTTTTTACCCTTAAGTGCCATAGCTTTTATGAAGGAAAATGACCGAGAAGCTAAATCTCCTGGATGCTTCTTGAATGTTTGAGTGAAACGTGATTAATGAAAGATAAACTTTTGAGGTACCATTGATAAGACACACTGGAATCAGCAACATGTACTTTCTCAAATTAATTGCTGTTTTTGCTTTAGTGTTGTTAGAGCCATATCAGTTAAAGCTAGGTGGGATTTGCATCTGTATTACAGAATGATTAATATCATTACTTGGAAGTTTGTGACCAGTAAATTACATAGGGCCTGCAAGATCTTGATCTTATAGCTACAAGATATGGATTCATTCCATTAGCAGCTGCATATCCATACTAATATATTTGTACTGCTGGCAACTTGATGCTGATTTCAACTTGAATTGCCTGAATGCATGTATGAGAGAAATTATGACTCTTATATCCACATTTTTTTTTCTTCTAACAAGTAACTAGACCTATTTGCTTTCTGTTATAAAAAGCAAAGCTTGCTTTGGACAGCCTTGTAGTTCCAGTTGGGTAAGAAATTGATTTTAAGTAACCAGGTGCAGTTAAGATATGCTAAGTTATTTTCTAATTTAGATGATTAGTTTCTTCAGTCTTAAATGGTGAATGATTTCACATTGTGCATTATATTTATATTATACCTTGATTGAATAGCTTTGTAATTGTTGAGGAAGGGCACCTTATTGTGGCAGGAAGAAACAATACTAATGAGACACGGAATGTATGTCTATCATTGCTTCTCCATCACTGTCTATAAATTTTGGCAAACCGTTCTTTGTTGTTGTTATGAATTGATACCCTCACAGTATCCGCTTGTAGTTATTGTTGATCTTTTTTGTCTTTCTATCTTTAAGTATTTGTTTAATATATGAGAAAATAGTATATCTGAACAAATCTGTTAAAAAGTGGAGTTTTCTATGCATTATTAGGCTGTAAATGGTTTTATCCCCATTATTCTTTCATAAAATATTACTATGGCTAACAATCGTAAGAATCTTGCTTTACAATGCACAATGTTTCGCGATTCTCGTTTGCCATTGTGCTCTGTCTGAATATTGGACTGAGAATAGTCAAAGAAAAAGCTTTAATGAGGAGAGAGAAAAGGGGAATCATATATTTTTTTTTAAATAGAAATAAAGCCGTTGCAAGCTGCTGGACCAAAATGTTGAGTGCTCCTAGATTGTGCTGTATTGCATGTTTGAATATGTTAATTAGTACTTGATCGCCTCTACAGATTATAAATTTATAGATTATTCTGGGTATGTATTTATTGCTTTACATTACAAGAGAGCGAGTTGTTATGGTGACTTCACTTCTCTTGATTAAAAGGGCGTAGTGAGAGATGCAAACTTCTAAAATTATGGGAAGCAAGTTAAGAGACTTTGCAGAATCTCAAGTATAGGGATGATAACTGCAATTTCACATAAAATTTCAGAGAATATAACGCTTGAGTACTAAAAATCAGATCGAATGCCTAATAGTAAGGCGAATGCTCTTCAAACAATGTCCACACCTTGACATTGAGGAGGAAAGAGACTTGTCCACGCTTCATGCATAAGATCCTCTCTTAGACTCTTAGTGTTGTGGGTATTTGAAGAAAGAACTGAAATTTTCAGATAAGGTGTATTGATGATTCTGTCTTAAAGGCAGTGGTTCTTCCAAATCAATCTAATGCAATTGGCTTTGACGAAATTCCTGTCCCTAGGACACAATATATGCACTCTAATCTTCCTCACTTAGCCAGCATAGCGAGCAAATGATGAACACAATTCGAGCCTTGAAGGTATAGTCAACACTGAGCAGATACAAGAGAGGCGATTTGAAGGGGAAATAAATTTGGACTCAAATATTAAGCAAGAGTAAAAAATAAATAAACGTGAAGGAGAAAACCTTTTTCGTGAAATGCATTTCCTAAATTTATGTTGAACTACACTGAGAGCTACTTTACAAGCTCCTAAGTTTGATATGCTTTCTTTATTTTAATCCTTGCTCTTTCCTAGGCAACAAGACATGCAGAAATGGAAGCTCTTGATGTTCTTCTTGAATAGCGGTGAAGACTGGATTTTCGTCTGCAGAAGTTGCAGAGAAGTTTTCCAGCATGCTCCCTTTATGTGACATGTGAACCATGCATAATGTGTGCAGCAGCATTATGGATCATTGGTACATCTATTGATCATATTGAAATAAAACTAACCTTTTGTAAAATTTGTTTATTCATAAATGATTAGATGATTCTTAGCCATTTTTAGGTATAAAGGAAGTATATTATGACTGTGCAAAATGATAAATTTGGAGACTCTGGCTCAATACTGTCATTGCATTCAAGTAGCTCTGAGGCACACATTAGGTCAGTTTCTGAACTTGCTTTAGTTGCTGATTTCGTATCTACTTAGTCCCACTTTGAAATTGTGACATATGTCAATTGACAACTAAAGCTTACTGGAGGTTAATGACTCCTTACGTTGATTACTGATGGATGTATATTTGTTGTACTTCTGTTTGTTGTTACAATTTGAATATTGCAACACATAATCATGGAAATAAATGGAGGTTTATTGAACTAATTTTCCATCTTTTGTGTCCTTTTCCAAGTCTAAATGGAAGAAAGTCGAGTCTTAGGAAGTGTCATGGAGTCAAGTTTATATTATTTCTTTCTTTCCCCGCTCTGTTTCTATTTCTTTTTAAAAATCCATGGGACTTGTTAGACATTTCCTTTCTTTTTTTGCCATAAAAAATTTGCTACCCTGGGAAGTAGTACAAGTTAACATAACACCGGCTTGTTCTTTCCTTTTCCCCTTACCTCCTGTTTCTTCATCTCTTCTCCCTTGCTTTTTCCATTGCAGCGAGATTCTTTGATGTCTTTAAAGTTATCAAGTTCAAAGCAGGAAATATAGCATCTTCAAAGAAATATGATTTAACCAGGAGGAAACTACGCTTTCTGATATGTCTTTTCTTGCCTACATGCAGGCATGTGCTTGCTAAATTGTGGTGTATGGCGTGTGTTTCCAGTGTGATTTTTCATATGTCTGACGCTAACATTTCATGTTTCCTGAGATTGTATAGAAGTCATCAATTTTTACTCAGACTTTGCCGACATAAAAGTAAAAACTGTAGTGAAATAGGATCAATCATTGTGATGTGAGCAGTACATAAAATAGCTGATTTAGATTATGGACAATGTCTTTCTTTTGAATTATTAGTTTTGAAAGAAGAAGCTCAAGAACGGGGGAGTGGGGGGGGGGGGGGGGGCTTGTGGAGTAGCAAGAGTACGTGTAAAAAATTTTAGGGGGGAAAAATTAGCGATGTGATGCAAGAAGTTTGCCAAGGTATAGAGCCTAGTTATTGTCAATTGAAGTAAATGGTACACTTCAGAGATAATTTACTTGCCTGAACCTGTTTCCTCGAGTACAGACATTTCTTAATATCAATATTCTTAGGACCTAAATGTAAACTTCCTAAGTTGAGCATATTCCTATATCAAGTGCTTTGTCAATTACTCTGCTAAATTATCTCTTGTTGGATATTTGGACATGCTTTGCAAATGGAATCTATCTCAGGTTTCAAGCTAATGAGCTAGGTATAAATGCAGAATTATCAGAAATATTGGGTTGCTTTGATAAAAGTTTCATCTATGATTCCCCTTTCAGGTGTCTGCCTGTTTTATGAATGATACAAACTTTTTTCTTGTTTCTCTTGCAGTAAACGAAATCCTGAATCAAAGGGTTTCAAATGTTGTGGAGGTATAATGGCATCAGAAACAATTTCTCTTCTGCAAGATTTTTTATGAACAAGGAAATCCCAATGGTATAAACAACTATGAACCATTTTAACTAGCTGAACTGTCTATTCGAAAGAATGTTGTTATAATGCAGTTAGCACCTATATATATATTAGATAACCTAAGGGAAATGATCATTCTTTTTCAATGGACCCATAGTTAAATGCACCCTCTAAGAGGCTTTTATGAGCATAATAGAGCAAGTCTACCATTTGAACCAAAGTTTACTTCATCAATCAATGAACTTGAGCATTATGCCTACTAGCAATATCTCCCCAAAGGACCCTTTCGGAAAAAGCTCTTTTAAAATCTAATGCTTTGGTGTTCTTAGCACTCATCCCCATTCATATTGATTGAGAAGAATTCAGGAAGCCTTCTATTTCTATTTTTTGATCAATTCTCTCTCTCTCTCTCTCTCGCACTTGTCTATATGTGAATGGTTTTTTCAGTAAAATATGTTGTTGTATCCTTGGTCTGGAGAATTATCTACCGACATCCCATAAAGCTGGCCTAGTGGAATTCTTTGTAATTATAAGAGTTAATGAAATTAGAAGAATAGAATTAATGGGTCATTGGTTGCATAAGAAGCCATTCAGATGTTTGCTCCATCAAAGATATGGTGCACATCTTGAGATGTTGGGTACACTTATCCAGACTGTCACTAAGTATGGTTGCTTCAATGGAGTGTTGCTCAGCCATATAATGGTTGCTATGACTAGGTGTAGAATTTGCCCAGTAAACAAAAGATAGAGTTTCAGATACCAGTCTTTTCTTTTGGCCATTTTTCAGATGCCTTGTTCATCAAATTCAGCTTTCCTCATGACTGGGTATGCTTAGCCAGATTGCCATTTAAGAAATGGGACATCATGTCCTTGGTTAAGGACAAAGATGAAGTTAATAGTTGATAATCTGTTGGTTAGACTCGTTGGGAGAAGTATCTTCTTCCTTGATCCCTAACATGAATTACTAAACATATATGGTTTTTGGTTGAGCAATTCTTCTATGTGAGCTCTTCAGTTGCAATTATTTCAAGATACTGATCAGACCATAACCTTTTCATGTTTCTGAGATAATTAGAATGATTTGGAAACTCATTACATGTAGAAATGATGGACTTGATATAATTAGTCTATGCATTGATAAGATGAATTTCATTTTCTTCCCTGTTTCATAGAACCCTGCAACATGAATATCATTTCTCTGTCATTTTCCCCTCCTTCTCCATTCATTTGCTGTGTATGACATTGTGGAATTTGAGATTTGTTTAAGTATTATAGATATATGCTGAATGCTAATATTTGGATTTCAGTTCCAAAGCCTCACAAGTTATGGATTACTCTGGCTTCTCATTAGATCTTCATGCATTGATTCTTCCTGTTGAATCCTCTCAAGGCTTTGCACGACTAGGTAAGACCTTTGCATTATGATTCTCGCTTCTCTGAACATCATGGACATCTTGTACGGCATTATGATGCCATTCTGCTGCAAATTGAATGATTGTCAGTTACTTGTGCATAGAACAAATGGGCTGCATGGTGTGACCTTCAATAATATGGCCTGTTAAAAGGGAATGGTAATGATTAGGGTGCTGTGGCAATGTTTCTTGCTGTGCAGTGGGATATAATGCTCATGCTAAGATTGAGTATTCCTAGAGCTATAGGTTGCCTTATATCATAGTAGTCAATCACAATGAGGACGCTATAAAGGTCTTCAAGATTAAGTTAGACAACATCCTTGCTCTTCATTCCTGATTCTTGGTTTATTCTGATTATATTGTTCATTGTTCTTATTCCTGTTAGTTAATCTTTTCATTTGACTATTACCTAAGTCAAATTTGCAGTTCAAGGTAGTTCCCATTCTTGAGGTGAACCCATAAATTGCTTTTTGAACTATAGTTTTCTGATTCTTTGTATTTTACATGTAAAGTGCAAATCTGGATAGGACATCATTGGTGCTTATACCAGCTTAATATGATTCTCTCCTGTTTGTGTGTGATGTCAGAAACAGTTAACTTGTCTTCAGATCTTACAAAATCTAATAATCAGTGTGTTTGAACAGCCCTTTAAGTATAGAGATCTGTGTGGATATTATTGATGATGATTTGCATTCTTTTTCATGGTAAGAGGATGTAGTTAGACATCTAGCATCCCAGAAGTCTCTTCAAAATTGAATGCAATCTGACTGACAATACATGTGCCATATACTGCCTTTCCAATCAGAGAATTTCATCGAGGGACCTGTGGAAGGAAGTGTGGTGCTCGTCCAGATCAGTTTTTGCTCAGATGTTCATGTGTTTACAGAGGATTGCAGTTGTGATTGGAAGTCCATTTCATGCTTTAACTTTATGATCAGATTGTTAAGATAAGTTACGGCATAAACTGTGTAGGCGTCACCTTTTTTGTGCTAATTTTTGTCATCAACGTATTCAGTAATCGAGCTTATTTTTTTATGAGTTTTTTTAACTTTTAAGTTATGCTAGGTGTGCTATTGATGTGTGTACTCCAGAGTTCCGAAATATGTCATGTATCATCCCTAATGATGACAAAGAGGTCAATGATTTGCATGTGGTTCTTGTAGATATCCTGGCAAAGAATTGCAATGATTGGATCTAAGGCTTCCGGTCATACCAATAATGTCGTGAATACTTGAATTTATAATATAGATAAGTAACTTGATGTCTTGATCGTTGCTGGCTTCGCCTAGCATATTATTGTGAGAAAATCTTAGTAATTTGATTGGTCTTTTGGTGGCTACGATTGGTTGAGATAGTCAAGCGGTGGCTCCAAAAGTACATGAAAATCTCTATGTTTTACTCAGTGAAGGGGCAATTGGCAATTGCTTCTTCCCTACGTGTGCTTTCATTATTGTCCAATCCTGAGGTGACCTCTTTTCTTCTGATAATAAAAATGTCACAATTTGAGTGTATCTTTTAAGCTAATAATGATTATGTAATTATTATGTCTGGTAAAACATAGAAAATACCAAACCATTTGCCCGAAAGACCATCGCCTAAAATGAACTGGAATATGGTATTTTTGAACCATAATATTCTAGAATTTTTATAAATGTAGGGGTTCTTATCTATGCTAAATATCAGTTATATTCTCTTAATTTCATGTTGTGATATGAATTGCTTAATTCGCATCAGCCCGTCACTCCAGCCAACGGAAACACCTTCAGTCCAACCTGCCGGCTGCGCCTCCACCTCCGTCGCAGCTCCTCTCCCTCTGCTGGCATGTCTCCGCCACCATCGATGGCTCCTCTGTTTTGTTTTTCCCTCGCCAGCGATGCTCACTACCACTGCATGACGATCTCAACATCGGTCCGACTACTCTGGCTTCGCGATCCTTCAAGCACCAAGCTCCAGCCTCCCTCCTCCTCTTCCGTCCTCTGTCCCTTCCCAGCGTTGCTTTGGGCTTTGGCCTCGGGATTGCGTACCAGTTTCTGAGGGCGATGGCTTGAACCGGTTTGTGGCTTTTGCTGGCTCATGATGACGCCCGAAGATATAATTTCAGTTCATTCCTTCTTTGCCCGTGCTGTTTTCCGAGTTCCGTCGCCGTTAATTACGCTGTGGAGGAGGAATCGAGTTTGCAAAAAAGGCGTTCAATGAAATGACGAAGCTGCATTCTGTTTCAAGGAGTAACTGTTCACAATAGAGATAATTGACGACTCTGGCGGCGGTGACCTCAAGCTTTGGACTGGTGATCGAGCGAGAGCAAGTCTACCAAAGATCCAAGTCCAGAGAAGCTTGCTGAATGCGCTCGACAACACCTTGATCGTGTCCATGGACTCTCTCCATCTCTCTCAAGTCTCAACCAGACGAAAGAAAGAATTAACCTCGAGAATTTGCATGAAAGGATCGGGATTGGAGATGGTGAAGCAGACATGGTGGCCTCAGGGGAAGGTACTTGGGATCGACCGTCAGCCATATCACCTTGAGCTCGAACTTGGGGCTCTCCACCTCCTCCAATCCCAGAATCTGCAATCAGCGAAAGAGCAATTCAGGACCCCGATAAAGTGACAAACTTGACCAGTGGGACAGAAAGAGAAAGAGAAAGACCTCACCGTAGAGAACTCGGCCAGGCGCCGGAAGTCGGAGGATTCTCGCGAGACGTGTCAGAGACACGCCGCCTTTCTTGCCATTTCTCGTTTCTGGTTTGGAGAGCAGTGAACAAAACACTTCCTAAATTAGAGAGAAGCTTTGAGGTCGAGGGATGAACATCTTAAGATGAGCGATGCAATATCATGCTTTGGGATTAAAATTCCTTTTTCATCGCATGGATGACAAACACATCGTCATCTCATTGGAGAATGCTTTAGTTATGGTGTTCGGTCTTAGCAGTTGCGCGCCAGGGCGTGGGGATTGTTTCCGGTGCGATCGCTTGCATGGGTCTCACCCGTACATCTGCAATTTTTGCATAATGTTTTCAAAAAAAGGTTCAGGGATGGAAAATTTGTACCACGAAAATAAAAGGGAGAGAGAAGAAAAGAAATAAAAGGGGGTCGATTCTATCTAGAGGTATGATGTTGGCAAATCCATCATCGCGACCCCACCAAAATTCTAGCACCTTGGAAAATAGGTAATCATGTTTGTTACCACCTAACCAACCATCTTGATACTTGAAAGCGAGTACGAGTCAAGCCACATCCAACTCTGGTTATTGATGAAGCCAAAAGTTGTAACTCGTCTGCTCGCCCGATTTGTGGGCTATATCATCTCCTCCATTACTGTGATCAGTCATCATTTGCGAATGCCGCTGTCATCATCATCAATAACATCTCTTGCCATCTAATTCCTATTTCTTCTCTACCTTTCAAGAGACCAATGCCATGATGTTCTATTCAAGCTGATCAAGTAACCAGTTCAACAAATGTAGGTCTCCAGAAGAGCAAACCAGATGTCTTCTCAACTTCAGTGTAGAGGTGTGAAATCTCCTGCATGACGCATGGTATACCACAAGATCAAATCCATTTGTTGTTCATCCCCACAGACCGCATTATTTAGTCTATGTGCTGATTCAATTTGCATGTGAGCGTGAGCACATATGCTCTCGCCCTTCTCCAATGAGCTGGACCAAACACATTTAAATCAAGAAGACGCGGTGGGAGTCGCTGAACATTCAAGCTCAAACATTTCAAAATGAATGTCATGCCTCCCGAAGGACCAAAGTTGGACACAAATCAATCCCAACTCCTTCGCAAAATCTCTGGACCCAGAATGATAAAAACAATTGTTGTTTGACCGCAAAACTCATACTGCTAGCATGACTACTAACGCGGACACATCACCACACATGCCCATTGGTAAATCCCCTCTCCGGCATGAATTTGCACAACGTGGCATGTACTAATGCCTGCCATGACGAGCGATTTCCTCCACACAGAGAGTAGAATTACAAGATAATCACAGCAGTTCGTGAATGCATAATGATACACAACAGGGAGTCCAAATCCACATTCAGCAGCACGTGTTCAAGACAAAAGCCAAGTGGAGGGTGTATGTTCTATCTAAGAGGAAGCTTGTGAGTTGCAGATTTAGATTATCTTCGAGATTGAAATATGGCTAGCTACCCACAAGGTGTTCCCCTTTTTTCTCTCTTTTCTAAGTTTGTGAGTGTCCGGATAGATTTTCCATTTATCAAGTAACTTGCAGCATTAAAGAACTATTGGGAACCCTACATCTTGTCCATTGTCAATCTTTTTTAGAGAGCTGAGCCATTAAAAAAGGACATCTAGTTCGAGGGAGAGATTTGCACTTGTTATTGGTTCAAGGAGTAGTTAATGATTGGCCCAAAAAATACAAATGGAGGTATTAATGAAGCCCAAGGTTCACCGAAACGGACCCATCTCACGTAAACTCTGAAAATTTTTGAAAAAAATGTTAATACCTAAATTTTAACTATCTATTAAGTTGTTCATTGTATGAATTTAGGGATCGTCATTGGCCCCTAAACAAAAATATAAATTAAATTTTCATATAAATATTAGGAAGTGTTTTAATTTAGTAGTAATAAGTCTACATATATTTGCATTTAAATTGGATTGGCCGCGTATGAATTTAAATAAATGATTTTGAATTTGATTGGATTGATTGGACTAAGCCCATAAGAGCAGGAAATATTGACCAAGACCATGGATGCTAGATAGTTGAAAATTGCATAATTAAAATGTCAAATTGAAAACTTAATTTATTAGAAGCAAACTTGGGAGCAATTAATATTGATATTATCAAAATTCAAATTTTAGAGGATAATTGAGCAAATTGATTTGATATTATCACAATAAGAGAAGAGAAGAGTATCCTTTTGTAAAGATAACAATATATCCTTAAAAATCCAAATTATTAGGAAACGAGGATATCTCTTACTCTCGAAAGAAGTCCTAATTGTCAGCTTATATGAACTCGACTATGTTCCTTGTAGGATTACTTTAGAATTCGAATTGGAGTGTGAAGCATGATTTGCGCAAGACCATGAATCCAAGTGGTGAAAATTGGTTCCTTGTTGGATTATTCAGAGCTTGAAAGAAGGCTCGAAAGGCTCGATCTCACCATCAAAATTCATGCACGCCTTCACTTCTTCAACGCAGTATCATTGAAGTGGTGAAAAAAAACTCAAATTAGTACACTTGTAACAAATTTATCATTCACTGAATTCTATTGAATTTCACCATCAAATTGCTAAGTTAAATAATATGTGATAGTTGATAGGTATATCAGCACAGGGTTTTACCCTCCATTTGTTATATATATATTGGTTGATGGTTTCTTGTGGTATTAATCCAATTCAATGGAAATAAGAGAGTAAATTTATCATAAACATACTAATTTAGAGTTTTTAGCGTCAAAAGATTAACCATGAGCAAATTTGTCTTGTAAATATCGGTCTAAGATTTTTGGTAATAAAAAATTAATTTTGTATAAATTTTTTATAGAGTTATCAGTTTGAAATTTTTGTGGTACTATCCTTCTTAAAAGAAATAATTTTTTGGTCCTAAAACTGCGAATTTGGTTGTTAAATTAGCTCTTACGATTGAGGGTTGGACTATTCTTTTTTACTTTTATGTTATTAAACTACTCACGGTGGTGCTTTTGGCACTAACAGGGAGCCATTGCTAATGGATGTTGTTTATCTCCCTTTTCTTGTTTATGCAAAGCATAAAAGGCAGAACTTAAGCCCGTAATGCCGAGGATTTGAGAACCCTTTTAAATATTTGTTTGTAAAGCCAAAGGATTGTAACGGACATTGGTGATACTTTAATAAAAAATAAAAAAAAGAATAGACTTAGGTTATTTATTGAAAGTCTTTGAAGTGTTTGTATGGTATGAGATTTTATGTAGAAAATACTATAAAAAGCACGGAAACATGACTTTTTTGTGCTGTTGGAATGATCCCTCAAGGGATCACACAAAACCTCTTTAGTCATTGATCAATCCACGGCTACACATCTTCGGGAGTGTAATCATATAAGTTCATGTTTCGAACAAAACAACTATATTCTTACCATTTTTAGGGGAACACTTTTGCCAAGATGTAATGTAGTGAAATTTGTGGCAAAAGACAATTTGACTGTCGTAGGTTAGCTTTCTGTCTTTTTCGCTTCCTTTTGCTTTGACTGAGGTAGAAAGAACGGGAAAATCATCATAACAGATCATGGAACGATCATTTTTGAGGATAAATGGTGATTGATGGTCTTCGTCACGCACTACTTGTGTGAGTAGGGAGGGAAGCGATGGGAAGAAGATTGCTGTTTTCATGATATATTCCTACAAACAAAGGAAAAGAGTCCTGGTTGAATTAGCCAAATTCCAAAAGAGAGAGAGAGAGAAAGAAACCTCTATCACCTTTTAAATTAAGGTATTTGTCAATACTCATAGTAGCTAGTTAACGACCCAAATCATTACGACATTAGTCTAGCCCTTACAGTCGGTCTTTGCTGAATCAATTTCCTATTCTAGAAGATTGCATTAAGGTAATTAATGTGTTTTGAAGTTTTTGAGTCAATAACCTATTATTATCTCTCAATTAAGCATGTCAAAATATTTCATTCAATTAATAAATCCAATCAAGAACTTAAATCATAAGGTAATTAAAGGGAATTACATCAACACATACATAATGCCCGCTTGAAATCCTATGTTCTAGTGATACCAAACATTTATTTAATAAAATTATAAAAAGAGCTTGAATTGATTATATTGAATTGTGATACTACTAAGAAGTCTGAGGTTAAGGATATTATGTTGTATGTCTCCCCCGTTGTCTGGCAGTTCATAATGTGATTTTTTGTTAAATTATAAGTTTACGCTTGAATAGATTATATATAGTAAATCTTCACTAATAATACTTAAACAGCCTCATAATTTTTCAATTTCAATTTAATATGACCAGGCTTTATTTAAAATAAAGCCTGGCATGCACAACAAATTTTCAAAAATCTAGGAAACTCAAAAGTCATATGAGATCAAATGTATAGTTTTGTTTGTGCGATAATAAAGGATCAAAACGGATAACACGGCTGAATAGAAGGGCGACGTGATGGGAGCCAAACCACCTCAAAAGAAGGTTGTGGAAGATGTTGCGTAGCTGGAGATCCGAGATTCTCTGTAACGGCATATGGAAGGAACACGTCACTTTACTTAAACCGAGAGCTTAACAGATTTCGGTTCGAGAAAGATAGAGAGAATCGGCTGAGGGGGCTGAAGACGATCGAGATACTGCTCCGCCGCCGTTACTGATCTCAGCTGCGTTGAGTAAAGAGCCGGCGTCGCATTGGTCTCGGTTTGTCTCTGTTCTTGGCCGAGCTGGTTCGAAGGGAAACAGATCTCGTTTGGAAATCCCCTGCGAAGCTGAGATTTCGTTCATCGGTTGGATCGCAGAAGGTCCTGTTGCCGATTCGAGCGTTCGTCGCAATACAAGCGTCACGGATCAGGTTCATATCTGTTATCCTTGCTTTGCTTTCGTTAGACTTCAATCGAGGTCGACGTCACTTCTTTTAGGATCAAAGCACGCGTCGGAACGCGATTGATTGGATTTTTGCCTTGTTCTGAACATCGTTGGTTGATCTGCTTGGAACCAGGCCTTGAATTTGAGCCTGAGATAGAAAAATTTTACTTGGCAATTCGTTGACCACCAGATGTTTGATAATATGCCTCTTAGACGCAGACGTTGAATTAATTGCGATTTTGCTCTAACTGAAGATGTGAAGACATAGACCCCATCGTTTTCTTAGCTCATTGATTCAGTTCGGATTACGTTTCATCATCATCAAGAATGATTCTGAACGTGTTCTGTTCGTCTCTTCTTTGTGTTTGGCATGTTTCTTTGCTGCGTTCGATGACAATGGCCGCTGATGAGAGGAATCCGCATTCAAACTGATGGTCCAAGCATCCGTCTCTTAAGCCCAGAGGCACTGGTTTGATCGCGGCGCTTGTTTATTCAAGTATGTTTCTGTTCCTATGCTCTGCATTTAAGTAATCTGGTAGGGAATGGAGAGGCCGATAATGAAATTGGTTCCGTGGTGAGCCGAGACTGTTGTGGTGGAGATCTGGAAATGGTTTGCCGGCGTTGACAGCAGACATCGAGGGGAAGGAGGTTTCCGGCGAGAGTTTGTCTGAAGAAGATGCTCTCGGTAAAAAAAGAAACTAAGTCCTCTCGGTGAAGGAGGGAATTAGAAAAGAAAATAAAAAGGACAATAAAAAAGAAAATAAAGAAAATAAAGAAAATAAATATACTGCAATAAATAAATAAAAATATTATTAAGAGAGAAGGGCTGAATATTATTAAGTGAGGCTGGGTTAGGACTGTAGTATGGGCTTAAGTTGGATTTGGTTTTGGGCTTAAAGAAGAAGGAGCGACCCGGAGTGACACCTACATTGGGACCAAGTCTTTTGACCCGATCCGAGTCCCATTTTCTAGAATAAAAAATCATAATAAAATTTTAAAAAGTAAAACATAACAAAGTCAATAAAAAAAAACTTAAAAATTTAGAAAATATTAAAAATTAATAATAAAAAATTCATTTTTGACTAGTTTCATTAGATTTTTAGTGTTAGTTCTAGTTTAGCCTTAAATAATGTGTGAAATCTTTTGAAAAATTAAACCCAAAATTGAATAAACCTTTAGGCTTTACAATAGGTTGTTTTTTCTTTTCTTTTCTTTTTTTCATTTGAATGCTTTCGTTTTTTAGAGACAATATTAGGTTGTTATTTATGCACTTTCATTTTAATTTCACTTGATTACATTCTTTCAATACATTAATTGTTTTCTTTTTTTTCTTTTTTTTAGAATGGTTTGGATGAATTTTAGGATCTTTCATTGATAAAAGGCTACCATGACCATTTGGTTAGCAAATAGTCAAATTTAAGTGTGGAAATGGCACTAATTAGATATTAGTGTAATCAAGTCTCCATTCTCAAGTCTCTAATTCTGTAGGAATTGAGACAACTCTCCCATGTCTCAATTGATAGCTAGTCAATCCTAAATGACTAGTGGTGAGTCCTAAAAATATTAAGTTGTTAAGAACTCAAAATCGAATATCCCAACATCATGCAAATTATGAGTCTAGGAGAGCTTACACTCAAAATCGATGGATTGTTTCGGATAATTGTTAAATGATGTGTTTGAGTCGTCTTTTATGGACACCAATTTGACCTATCTTTCATCTTTCAAGTGTATACCTATAAATCTATTCCCTAAGAGTGGCCTCTCAAGGATAGGTCACGATAGCTAGAAAAAAGAAGGAAAGATTTTACAATGCAAATTTTTAGTTAGTCCTTTACTTAATATTTGGAAACTTTAATCCAAAATCATTTTAATAGAAAACATTAACGATATATGGATATATACTACTAGAAACGGTCGATCCCATCTCTTTTCTATAATCTCAATAAAAAATGTGAAACTATTATACAGCTTCGGTGTGAAATCAAAACAAGGAAATAAAAAAGACCATGCCGTTGATTTTTCCAATGAAAAACCAATCATTTTTTTTAGAATAGCTTAAGCTCATTTTGGTACGGGTTCAAAACATAGCTGAACTTTTTACACATAATTCCCTTCCTAATCTTTCCAATTTACATCGGATATCTTGTTTACAAGAGAGAAAATTGACGCCAAACTGATAATCCACAATAGGCATTCAAACAAGAAGTATGATGCCACAACATAAAATCTCTGGAATACCTAATTTTAAAATTGACAAAGAACTTCGATACAATTATTAATATGTTGTCTTGAAATGAAAGAAACCGCAGTCTATTGTATCACCAGAATACTTTTTTGTCCTCTACGGTGTACACATAACAATACAATCCATAGCTCTGAATTCCTTTAGTTAGAATTTGATTAGGTTATATAGGTTAAGAATTCACATAACTCAACACTCCAATTAATTGATAGGGAGTTAAAATCAAATGCCATAAATTCTATTCATTCACTGACTTTTCTTAATACATTTGGTTAATTATTTTGATGGAGACAATCTTTAAAATACATCATGGAAATTGTGGATGAGCTTTGAGGGTAAATTAATTTAATCGAAACATAAAATTTGTAAATGTTGGGGAAGGAATACTTTTTGGTCGTGGAAATATCGTTTCACTACGATAGAATAGCAGACAAAATATACAAATTAAGACAAGTCAGCTCAACAAATAAATGTCAAGGCAAAATAAATACGATGCCACTTTCTTATTTTCTTTAGTAGCTCAGTTTATTCATCGATAGCAATTTATGATTAATTTAAGTAGCAGAACATCGAATTACTTAAGTTTACTGAATTGCTCAACAGATTTGCTGTTCACCAGGGGCATCTTACATATAAAGTGAGTGTTTCTCTTAACCGTCCAAAGGGGAATTGCAATTAGTATCATATACAATTGATTAGGTGAATAAAAGTAGAATAAAATATTGATGCCGATGGAAGCCGAGAGCCATCACCTTACAAACTCCTCGTTGTGTTCTAGTCTCACACCACTACGAGAACCTACCATCAACCATGAGACCCACCTTGGCCGAGAAATCTATTACCAGCCAACGTGCATGTCCACGAGTCACCCCCTCACCGGTTCGAATTTGGAAGTGATAACTCTGAATCAGGTAAAAATCTAATCCATAAGTCAATTCAATTATTTCATTGCATAATTTGTTGATATTGCAGTCTAATTCCTATTCAGTGATTGGCATCTAATTCAAATCCATCAAGTGATATACAATCCCAATTAGAATAACTTTCGCAATCTGTAACTATATATGATATTTAATTTGAATCTATAAGGCTTTAGATAAAATTATTGATGGTGCAGGTTTCAAATGATATCTTGATCATTAAGGCCTAAGATTAGAATATCAATTTTATTTGGGATGAAATTTCAAGTTGTATGATATTGTTTCCCTTTTCAAATTTTGGATGATATCCTTTGGTTTTTGAGCATATCTTGAGTGTTCAAATGCTTATCTTGCTTTGGGTTGCTTTTCTCATCTTAAAGATACCAAAAAAGTTGCCCGTTAGATTATAATATATTCTTTCAGATAACAATTCTTCATAAATAAATTTCATTATCTAGATTAGATCACATGTTGGTATAATATCTATCTAGTTAGGGTAATTACATGATAAAAATAGGATTTAATTCAAATTATTTCCTAACTACAATTGAATAATATCGCACTTAAGATAATTATTTTTCCATTATTTATTAATCACGAATTTTTATAAAAAAATACAAAAATAATATCACGTGCATAGGATTAGATATCATGAATTACACATCATATGCAATGTCATTTATATGTGCCATGTCATCATGCCACAATTCATACATGCGATGTCATTTTGCTATGTTACTAGTGTCGCATCATCTTCATCTATGTCATGTCATTGATTGCATGTCATTTAGTGATTGTGTGCTTAAATTCATTCAATCCATGCCATATTAGATAGATTTAGGTCGATCTTTGCCTATCATTAGATTTAAGTCATGTAGTTGAGTATTTGCCTATCATCTTAAAATATCCATTTAAATAAGACATTTAGATAAATTGTATGTCGCATGTCATGTTAGATTAGTATTATACATTACATATAAATTATTTTTTATTTAAATATAAGAAAACCCAAAAAAAGAAGATATACGAGTGGAGTTCCATGGTAATTAGAATTCATATCTAGATTGAATGTGTTTCTCATTAATACTTGTTGCAAACGCTTACATTGCTTCGAGATGAGTAAATTCCTCTCTATATTTGTAATTTATTCATTGCTTTGATTATTTGAGTTTCACATTAATGGTTGTGCTTACATGATCACTTCACATGTTAGTGACTAGGTTAAAATTAATTTAAGTTGCCAGAAAAACATATTTTTGAAAATAACACAAAAAATGTACCGAAATGATGTTAGAGTAATTGATTGTGATCAAGTTCCCGAATTCAAAATCTTTAATTTGTAGAAGTAAAGTAAATCTCACAATATTTTGGTTACAAATCAACCACCAAAAAGTAGATTAATGGCTACTTCTGACTGAAATTGATTTGCATATTAAATAACTCGAACCTTAAGTTGCAAATTAGTATGAGCTTAGGAAAGTTTGTGTTAAGTTTATGCTTAATCATCTATCAGTCCAATCTCTTGGTGGGGTATCTTTGAGGAGGTCACGATGTTGATGGATCAAAAAATTTAGGGAAGTCCCTAAATTTTAATCAATCTGAAATGTCATCTCTAATCATTCAATTTATTCAATGTTGGTCAGAACTTTACCTCAATATGCAATATGGTCCCTCAATATTATAAGGGTAATGATATATCAATTTGAGAATTCTTTTTATTAGGCACAAATGAGAGAATTTATCTTGGAAGCAAAAGAACTACTGAAACTATGCAAAATCATTACAAAAATTTATGTACAAAGAGACAAACCCTTATGGGTTGTATTCAAAGATATGGAAAGGGATGTTTTTATGTCTGAAACAAAAGCCCAAACTCATGGAATTGTTGATATTATAGCGATTGAATAATAAAAATAACAGTAAGTTTAAGCAAATCACTAATTTGAGATTTTCTCTTCTTACTTATTATCAGGTTTAATAATATTCTATTCTTTTATTAAATAGAGAAGTAATTTATAGTCATCTGGTTAGGATCGATCTAAACTAGCACATTCATTATGTATATGAGTTGAGGACGCACTTCGCGTCGTCTAGGCAACCTTGCATGATGAGCCACCTAAGGATTCTAGCATGTTGAGGACCCTGATAACGAGTAGGGCCAAGGAGATTGCACCCACGCTAAGCATGACACATTGGCTGAGGTTGAGATGAAGTCATAGTTGAAAATGTAGCCATGAATGGTGCCGACATTGATGAACATCTAAACCACCAAAACGATGTATAAAAAAGCAAGCACCTTTCTTACTTTAGTTTTTCTTGTAATAAGAAAAATGCAGGTTCAACATGAAATGGGAAAAATTGATGAAAAATAAAAAAAGAAAAGAAAAAGATGCTATAAAAATGGGGGAAAAAGAAAGAAAAGTAATGAGTACTTCAAGAAATGAGGTTAAGAAATGAGGTTAGGGAGCCGTGGAAGAAGGTGGGGGAAACATCAGCAATGTAGATGTGATGATTATGAGGGCATCATTGATGTCGATGTTGCCAAGGAAGTGGCGTATCAGGAAGAAGGTGTAGCTGGGAAGCTCGTGAGGATGGGCCCGATGAATAAAATGGCCCTTGCCAACACGATCGCGTAGCAATGGTCTTTTTAGTTGGTGGTCCACCCTGCCATTATTGACTCGAGTAGCAGGGACACTCATTAGGGCCTTTGACTGAACGTTGGTTATTTTCAAGTCCTTTTTTATGTGTATTGCCACCTTGCTCATCACTTTTATGGCTATCAAAAAAAAAATTTAAAAAGAAAATATTATTTATCATCACAATGTTCACACGTAAATCGTAATCAAATACAAGAAATTGGAAAAAAAAATCACACTTTGATTACAATTTATGTGGGAACATTGTGATAATACATAATATTTTATTTTTTTTAAAAGAATTTTGCAAACATGAAAGTGATGAATGGGGCAACAATACACATAAAAAGGACTTGAAGATGGCTAACTTTCAATCGGAGGCCCTGGGCTCCTTAAGGTGTTACCACTCCTCATATCAATAATGGCAAGGTGGATTTTTGATTGGAAAGACCATCGCTACATGATCGTGTTGGTGAGTATGATCTTATTCATGGAGCCCCTCCTCACAGGCTTTCCTAGCTATGCCTTCTTTTTAATAGGCCACTTTCTTAAAAACATTGGTGTCAGCTATGTCCCATAATTGTCCCGATCTACATCGCTGAGGTTTTACTCATCTTCTTTCACAGCTCCCTAACTTCCTTCCCTTACACACTTACTCCTTTTCTTCTTTCTTTTTTTCCCTATTTTATAGCATTTTTCTTTTTTTTATTTGTCATCAATTTTTTCCTTTTTTGTGTTAAGCTAGCATTCTTCTTGTTATGTGAAAAGCTAAAAAAAAGAAAGTTGCTTGGTTTTTTATATGTCATTTAGGTGGTTTAGATGTTCCTCAATAACGGCACAATTCTAGCCTATTCAACTATGGCTACTTCAAGCTCCCCTCAACCTTAGTTGGCATGTCATGCTTAGTGTGGGAGCAATCCCCTTGGCCTTGCTCACCATTAGGGTTCTCAACATGCTAGAATCCCCTAGGGGCTCATCATACATGGCTACCTAGGTAACGTGAAGTGCATCCTCACTAGAACCTACTACTCCAAAGAAGCTACAAAATTAAGTGAAGTGCTGGAAAATTACCTTAATATTTGAAGACTGCAAATACATTAGTCACTCTCCATAGTATGGTGCACGAGTTATATACTCAATATTGCTTATATGCATGTGATTTTGCTCAGGTTTCTAGATTGAAGAATACAATATTCAAATTAAATTTATGAGGTAATGAGTCAAATGGTCTTTGAATTTTAATCAAATATGAAATGTGATTCCTGAACTTTTTTTAATTTGTTTAATGTAGTCCATAAAATTTTGGTAATGTTCAACTTAGTCTCTAAACTATATAAAAATCTTCAATATAGTCTTTCCATTAATTCAAATTCAAAGACAACATTGGGAATTTTCATGAAATATGAGGACTAAATTAAACATATAACGACCAACCGCTCCCTTTTGCTCTCGGGTTCTGCCTCCCCTGCTACTGTAGCGCCGATACAAAGCTCCTTCGTCCGGGCGGTTTCTAGCGCCAGTTGTGGCCAATTCTTGGAGGAAATGTAGAGCTGGTTCGGTCCTACAGAACCTCCACAACCATTTGCCCTGGTAAGCCCCCGTTTCCCCTCATTCTGGAAGTGTGATGCTAGGGCTCCAAAATCAGTATTTCCATGGATGTTGCTGGTACTTTTGGTATTTATGTGAATGCAATTATGGGGGCTTCTGTAGTTCGTAACCCCCATCTCAACATGGGGAGAGGTCGATCCCATAGCCAAAGTAGACCTCCAGCTGCTCGACTCCAGAACCGGGACCGAGTGGCAAAAGGTAATGCAACTGCTTTGGTTTCTGCAGCTGGGGGGCACACCTTAGAAGGTAGAACAGAACTAAACACGCTCGGTCTGGGTGATGCTGGAGTCAGGCGTGGCCAAGAAACTGAACAAAACCAGGCCGCCATGCTTCAAAAAACTAGGGCTTCGACCTCAACAACTCGTTCTTGGGCAAATGCGGCAAAATCTGCCGCCAAGGGGTACTCTCTTTCATTTATAGCCCCTGCTACTAATGAGGAAAATGGAAGAGGTAATGGAAGCTACTGATCCTTTATGGACTAAGTGCTTAGTCGGATATTTTGTTGGGAAGAAACTCCCTTTTAAGATGGTGGAGACTGCTTTGAAGCATCTCTGGGGTAATCATTTGAGGGAGGTAAAGGCGAATGATCAGGGCTTCTATTTCTTTCATATCCCGGATAATGAATTTCAGAGAAAGGTGGTTGAAGGCGGACCATTAACTATGGTAAGGGTGCCTCTAATCTTCCAGCAATGGCATCCCATGCTAGAGCTGCGTAAAGGTACTCATACCTTGGTCCTGATGTGGATAAGGCTTGAAAATCTCCCCTATGTACTCTGGTCTGCCCCAGGTCTAAGTGCTGTTGCTAGTCTTGGTAAACCTTTGTATGTAGATCAACAAACGGAGCAACTGAAGTTGATATCGTTTGCGAGGGTTTGTGTCAAACTTACAGCAACTAAGGAATGCTGTGATTCTCTGAAAGTTGTCTTGAATGGGGAAGAACAAATGGTGGATGTTGAATACAAGTGGAAGCTGATCTCTTGCAAAACTTGTGGTACATTCGGGCACAAGTGTCCAGTGAAAGATGTCCGAGGACACCCTCCCATGGTTACTACTGCTATGGCTGATGGAAGCCGATCCTTTGCTACTGCTATAGAGGTTGCTGTTGGTGGGGCTGTTGTGGAGTCTATGGTGGCAATCCGAGGACCCCCTCCCATGGGTCTCACTTCTTTACTACTGGAGTCGCTGCTGCAACAGAGGCTGATCAAGCCCCCTTTCCTCTGGTCCAAAGCACTGTGTTAGCGTCTCCCCCTCCTGTGTCTCAAACCTTTGTAGTAGTTGTTGCTACTGAGCCTAATCAAAACCCCCCTGGTTCATTATGCTACTATGGACGCTGCTGTCATGGCTGGGATAGACCCCCTTTTGTTGGTGCAATCTACTGTTGCGGCTCCTGTTGATGTGGCTGGTAAAGCCTCCCCTTCCCTAGTTCGAAATGTTGTTGTGGAGGATGCTACACTGGCTGGTCATGGCTCCTCTCATTTGCCTCGATCTGCTAATGTGGAGGTTGCTATGGTAGAAGATTGGTAGCAAGTAAGGGGCTGGAAGAAGGAAGTTGCTCAGCCTTCGCGACCAATGTCGACAAGGCCTACGGCTTCAAATTTGGTTAAAAACATGCTGAAAAAGGCCACTACTCAAGTTTAGCCCCCTCCACCATTATCAGCTACAAAAGGATCGGTGGACCCATGCACCCTAACTTCTTTCTCCTCGGAGGATGATTTAGATGATGAGTTAAGCCTAGCTGTTAATCCAAGTGAGGCGCAATTACTTGTGAAACCTTCATTGCCCTCTCAAGGGATGGACACACCATTTGCTCAACCCCTTATGTTGTAGATTGAGCTTACTGGCAGTTCAGTCCCCAAGCCAATATCTCCATCTTCTAAGCCTATATCGGTTGCCCGCTGGGGGCGTCCAAAAAAGGAGGTAAACCTCCCTATTTTGATTTTCAGCTTATTTATATGATTTTTGGTTTTTGGCATGTCCGAGGTCTTATAGACCCGGTCAAACAATCTGAAGTCAAGAATTTTGTGAAGTCCAATTATTTATGCTGTGTTGGCTTGATTGAGACCAAATTTTCAGCTCTCCGGTTTGATACTATTTCTTCTGGCTTGTTTCTTGGTTGGGTTTGGACTGCAAATTATGAATATTCTGTCTGTGGTCACATTTGGGTTGATTGGAACCCGCTTTTGGTGGACTTCAATGTTCATTATATGTCTAGTCAGATTATTCATGGCGCTTTTGGGGAGCACACTTTTGTTTCTCGGAGACCTCTTTGGAATGATATGATTCGATTGGGTTCATCCCTTAAGGACAACCCATAGATGGTGGCAGGTGGTTTCAATGCAATCTTGGACTCGTCGGATCGTATGGGTAGCTCGGATATTTGGATTCCTGCCTTTGATGAGTTCAAGGAATGCCTATAACAAGCTGAGCTATTTGATCTAAGCTACGTGGGATTCGCGTTCACCTGGTCGTCCTTCTCAGGTGTAAACAGAAAACAACGTAAAATAGATCGGGTGCTTGTTAGTAATACTTGGTGCATGTTATTCTCCTTCTTAGAAGCGTCATTTCTTGCCCTGGGCATATCGAACCATACACCAATGGTAGTGAGGATCCTTGCACCCAATTTTCGACGTAGGCCTTTCAAGTTCTTCAATATGTGGATGAACCACCTGGATTTCTCCATGATAGTTTCTCAGGCTTGGGAAACACACAAGGCTCACCAATGTTTAAACTTTATAGCCACCTCAAGCTCCTTAAAGGCCGGTTGAAGCTTCTCAATAAGGAGGCATATTCGGATATCACCATGAGAGCGGCCGATGCAAAGCGGGCCCTTCTCACTACTCAGGATGCGCTACTCCAAGACCCTCAAAATAGTGAACTGGCGGATCTTGAGCACCTCCACATCAAGAACTATTATGTGCTTAGAATTTTGGAGGAATCCTTTTACAAGCAAAAATCCAAAATTCGATGGCTCAAGGAAGAGGATCAAAACACCAAGTTCTTTCACCAATCGGTTAATCATCGGCATTTACATAACAGGATCATATTGGTCTTGGACAGTTCTGGTCATTTGGTTACTGATTTGGGGGAAGTCCAAGGGGAATTTGTTTCTTACTTCCAGGATATCCTAGCCCCAGTTGAGGTGCCTTTGAGACCATCCATACAGGAGCTCACAGAGGTCATTCCTTCTCCACTTAATGAAGACCAGGTAACATTCTTATCTCAATCCTTCTTACCGTCGAAGATCTGTGATGCCATGTTCTCACTTGCTGGGAATAGAGTCTTGGGCCTTGATGGCTATAATTCATATTTCTTCAAAAAGAACTGGGACATGGTGGGCCCCTCAGTCACTAAAGTAGTTTTGGATTTTCTTGAGTCTGGATGTATGCTTAGGGAAATTAATAATATTATCATTGCTCTGGTGCCTAAAACCCTAATGCTATGTCGGTTTCGGATTATCAGCCTATTGCATATTGCAATACTATCTATAAGTGCAACACTGAGATTCTCTCGAAGCGTATTGCAATGGTTCTTCCAAACATCATTAGTCCGATTCAAACTACTTTTGTTAAAGGGAGGAGAATTAGTGACAACATTCTCCTTGCTCAAGAACTATTTTGTGGGTTTCATACCGAGCCATATATCCCAAAGTGTGCTATTAAAGTTGACTTTAGGAAAGCCTATGATACTCTTAATTGGGATTTCTTGGAATCAACTCTTAAAGCTTTCGGGTTTCCAAACCATTTCATAAGACTAATAATGGTATGTATTCGCACTCCACAATTCTCTATCTCTATTAATGGTGAACTTCATAGTTTTTTTGCTAGTGGTCGTGGTTTGAGGTAAGGAGACCCTATTTCCCATACCTTTTCACTTTGGCTATGGAGATATTTACAGGGATCATCAACTCCCATACCCCGTGTCCAGAGTATCGGTATTACTAGCGATGCAAGGCTCCTCGCCTTTCACATCTTTTTTTGCAGATGATGTATTTCTATTTAGTGAAGCGAGTCTTGCCTCAATCACTTGCATTAAGGATGGGCTTGATAAGTTTTCTTCTTGGAGTGGCTTGATTCCAAATGCCGACAAGAGTGAAGTCTTTATCTCGGGTGGCACATTGGCTATCAGAGATCAAATTCTACAAGCTATTGGCTTTAGACTAGGCTCTCTTCTAGTTCAGTACTTGGGTGTGCCTATCATTACCTTGAGGTTGAACAAAGTGGATTGTCATGCCCTGGTATGTCTTCTAACTGCTAAAGTCCAATCCTGGACCTATCGTTTTCTCTCTTTTGCAGGTTGCCTTCAGGTTATTAAATCTGTGTTGCATGCAATTCAAAATTATTGGGCATCCATCTTTTGGCTGCCTTCATTAGTAGTGAACAGAATAGAGCAAATTTATAGACAGTTTTTGTGGAAGAGCTCGTCCCTGGGCCCAAGAGGAGCAAAAGTGTCCTGAGATGATGTATGCCTCCCCACTCAAGAAGGAGGATTAGGACTTCATAGAATTTGGGATAGCAATAAAGCTGCTATGATTAAACACATTTGGATTCTTTTTACTGATAAAGAATCTTTATGGTGCAAATGGATACATGCCATTCATCTCAAAAGGAATAACTTCTGGAATTCTAATCCTCCAACCAACTGTTCTTGGACCTAGAGGAAAATACTTGCACTAAGAGGTGAAATTCTTCCATTCTTTAAGTGGAAAATAGGTGATGGTTTGTCCACTTCACTTTGGTTTGATCCTTGGCTTGATATCGGTCCACTTAATGCATTATTCTCGGACACATATATATATACCAATCGGATCTCATTAGACAAGCTAAAGTGGTGGACCTATATACTCCACATGGTCAAACGCTTTTCCAAGAGCTTTTGTCTTGGCAAATCATGGTCCTGCCCCTATCTCAAGGCTAGGACAGACTCTCCTAGAAAGAGGATCCCTTGGTCAAATTTTCAGTTACATCAGCATGGGCTGCTATTCGCAAGAAATCACACATGGTTCCTTGGTCATCCTTTGTGTGGAACAAGGCTATTGTACCTAGGCACCAATTTCTTTTTTGGCTGGTTGTCAAGAACCGTCTACCAACCCAGGTACTCTTCATGTCCTTTGGTAGGATATCAAACACAGTCTGCGCATTTTGTAACTCTAGGCCTGACTCGGTTGACCATTTATTTTTTGACTGCGGTATCTCCAATTCCCTTGCTATGTTTTGGGCTTCAAAATGCAATCTTCCCTGGCATGATTCCTCTTGGAAGAACAACCTCCTTTGGGCCATCAACTCATTGTCTGGTAGAGGGTTTTCAAAGGAGATTGCTCGGTTCTCTTTTGGTGCCTTATGCTATGTAATTTGGAAGATGAGGAATGAAATCCTCTTCCGAGCGCACAACTTGTATATTCCATCTATGAAGCAATACCTTTTAAAGGTGGTTAAAGATAAAGCTCTTACTTTTAAAAGGGTTGAGGATACCTCTGGTAATAGGAGGATGCAGCGGAGTTGGGGGATAGACCCTTGTATTTTTGCTGTGGTGTCGAGTAAGGCTCAAGAAAGGGCCGTCTAGGTTCCTCTGTTTAGTTTTTACTATTCTGATTGTACATCCCTTTGTGATCATGGTACCCTTTCACTCCAGTGACTTGTTGTCTAGTAGAGTGATTGTTGGTGTCATGTTTCACCTTCCTTGTACAGGTTCTCTTGGTTGAAAGCTTATAATACTTACCTTACCAAAAAAAAAAATTAAACATATAACAAAAGTCTAGGTCTATATCGAATAAATTAAAAGTTTAAGGATCACATTGTATATTGAAGTAAAGTTCAAGGATAACATTAAACAAATTAAAAGTTCAAAGATCAGCTACATATTGGACTAAAGTTCATAGACCATTTTTGTCATTTTTAATTTATTTTTTTCATCCGTTAGCATACATAAGATTTCTTTGTTATTCAGGATAGTCATGAGTAAATTTGAATAGAAAAGGTGGTTGATATGCAATAACAAGTGAACACAAATTGAAAAAAATAAACATATTTTTTTGTAGGTAGTCTTTCTATCAATTATGAGTCAAAAGGTTTTTATTGAGTGTGAGATATTGCAAGTGGGAAAACTTGATATAGGTGGACACTTAATTGTCAGAACTTTTAAAATGTATACTTAAGTCCAAAATCGGAGGAGAAATGAATATTTTAGTACTAATAACGAGAATTTCTGACCAAACAACTTACATGGCTTTTTCTAATGACATTTTTTTTCTAATGTGGCAAGTCTTTTAAAAAAAAATTATCCATGTGTTGTTATAAGCCCAAGCTACGACATTTTTTTTTTAAATTTCAGTTTTTTATTTTTATTTAATTAATAAATTTGGAGGGCAAAGCGACATCATTTTGCACATTGATTGCTGAGTGGACATTCCGGCGAGCTACATAGATCACATTTATTATTAAAATAACACCATATCAGATTTCTGACTAGCCTCGCCGAAATTGGCACTTAAGTGTCCCTATTTTTTTGTTTAAAAAGGTGGTATTTAAGTATATCTTTTATAAGTTTTGGCACTTAAATATCCATTCGTGCCAAGTTTTGGTGTTTGTGGTGTACTTTTACCAAATTTTATTTGCTTGGTGTCCATGCAAAATATATTATGATCATAATATTCATCCTAACCATTCTAAAAAGGAAAATAACAACCAAGTATTCAAAATGGACAATAAAATCAAATCGAAATTGCACAAACAACAACTGGAATTGTCTTTAAAAATAATGGTATTCAAAAATCTCTATGGTAAAGCTTTAAGAGCTTATTCAATTTTAAATCCAATTCTCGACAAAAGATTTTCACATTTTTTATGCTAAACTAATCTAAATTGGAATTAATACTAAAATCTAGTACTCAAAATCTAATTTCTAAACTTTTTCCTCAATTTTGAAAATTTTTTATTTTTATTTTTTAGAAAATGGGACTTAGATCGGGTCGGGCCACCTAGTCCACATGTGAGTCTCGCTCGGACTCTGAATATGATTATTTCCCACTTTTGGTCTTCGGTCCACTTAAATCCAAATTCAAGCGCAGCTTAGACACAACAATATTCAGCCCACTTATCTACCCGGACTCAGTTGAAAGCGTCCTTGGTTCAAACCAGCTTACAACACAACCTGGCTCCACTAACCACATCCAACTCAACTTATTTATTGTACTTTTTTTATACATTTTTATATTTTATATTTTTTCTATATTTGTTTCTTTTACTTTACTTTTTTTTTTTTTTAAATTTCTTTCTAAGTCATCTTCTTCCTTGAGTTCCTCACCAAGACTTGACTCTGGGATTTCTTCGTCAATGAGCTCTAATCAAGCTGACATTGACGTCGACAATCAATGCTGACGCCAAATAAGCTCTGTTAGATTGCAAAACCAGCTGTCGTTGATCTATCATTGATGACAATCGAGATAGACTCATTCTTGAGCGGCTGTTGATTTTCGGCCCAAACAACAAACAACAATAAAATTCCTCAAATGTTAACAATCAAAACACATGTGCATACTGAAGTAGGGAACTGACTATGGTGGCCTCCATCCATGTCCTTCCCTAGCAAAACATCTCCCACGATCCGACATGCGTTTATCCATGGCCGACTCAATAATGTGTGTATGCCATAACATCCAATAAAACTATAGATTCAATTGCAATGTAACAACCTCCATACAAAACAAGCATAAAATGAAACTCTAAGCCTCAATTCCATAGAATCTATTTCATTTAGAAATTTCATCTAACAGTTAACATGCCACTCAAAGTATGAGATTTTAATTTGATTCAAATCATCATCATTTTACACTATAGATCAGCTTCGATAAAACACAATTACATCATCGATTCACTAAGTGAACTCAGCATTTCTGATTTCCAATAGGTGTCAACAATGGTCAAATTTGGCCTTGTTAGTCCTCATGGGCCACCCTTGCACAAAGAAGATGAACAATGACAACAGGGGGCAAAACTTGAAAATTGAAGAATTGGCGGGGGTTGTTTTGGAAGTAAAAAAAAATCATTAAATCCTTGTTTCGGCATTCTAAAAATATTGAAAGCTCAAAGCAGGTTCTCACCTATATTGAGCTTTCAACTTTCCCAATGCTAGCTTTCAACCCAAAG
The DNA here is from genome assembly GCA_014858505.1 of Corymbia citriodora subsp. variegata. NCBI lineage: Eukaryota > Viridiplantae > Streptophyta > Magnoliopsida > Myrtales > Myrtaceae > Corymbia > Corymbia citriodora. Next base: position 3,566,006 of record CM026410.1, read on the forward strand.
CCCTTTAAGAATGATTGCCAAACATCTCAACTTTCTCCCAAGGGGCTTTCATAATGCTGAACCACACACACCATTCCTATGTTAAGAAAAAGTGGCAATGTAGTGAGATGCACAAGCGTCAAATACTCATTTGCCCAAAGGAGATAAGCTTTCTTGGACTGATATTATCTCATGATTAGATTCTCCAAGAGGCACCAATTAAAGAGTTATCACTCTATCATAAAGGGAAGTTTATTATAATTACATGGATAGCCATTTGGGAAAAATTGATTCTTATCAAAGCCAACACTTGGCATGCTGGATTTCTTAGTTTTTTTTTTTTTGGACATAGATTTCTTATTAGTATATCACAAGTGTCAAAACTTAGCATGTGTAGAAATAAATACCAAAAGTTTTCCTCAAGTATACCTGGAGTGCCAAAACTTCGCACAAGTGGAGACTTTGGTGTCAAAACTTTCAAATGTCATACTTAAGTATCAAAATCGAAGAGTGTGATACTTAAGTGCCAACGGCGAAATATTCTAGCAAAAATGGCGACGTGGCATTTTTTGGGACATCTTATAATGACATGGCAATAACTTAAAAAAGAAATTCCCTGTGGACTAATAAATGACATCGCTTTGTCCACGCGGGCAAGGCTGAGGAGAAACAACATCGTTTCCTTCCTAGTTGATAAATGACATCGTTTTGCTGTTCGTTCTTTTTGCGCTGCTGTATCTCATCATTCACAATGGTGCCATTCATTCTTTTTGTCCTATTGTATCTAATGGTCGCCATTGTCGTTGAAGCTCTGTCTCCGCTCGTCGTTCAGTCACTATTGCTTGTCTGTTACCGTCGTTGCTCACCATTGTTGCCCACTGAGGTACGTCCTCTTCTCCGTCTTTTTTTTTTTCGCAGTTGTTGCCGCAATCTATGTGGATGGGAAAATTAGGGCTCGAATGGGGAAATTAGGGCTCGGCCGGGAATATATAGGTTAGATGGGAAATTAGGGCTTAAGAAGCGATTGATTGAGCTCGATGTGCTACCGTAATGTGCATGAGGAGGATTTTTAGGGTTTGGATGTACTACTTTAGAAGAGGTATGATTTTTAGGGCTCGAATAGGGCTCAAATGTGCTCTTTTGACAAGTGAATGTATCCAGGCATATCTTTCATCCTACAGCTTCTATCGTGCATAAGTTGTTCAAGGCCTTGCTTTCAAAACTAGTTAGGAAGTCACTTCATCATCCGTTAATCATACCATTACAACATTTATTTGATAGGAAAGTATTTACTTGATTTACATGGTTGGAGTGTGTGTCAAACGGACCAAAGCATTAAGAACCATAGTATTGACTTTGCCATAATAATCATGCTTTAGTAGGGAAATAGTCCATGTGATTTTATTTTATTTTTTTATTATATTAGTGCATCCTCCCAATTGACAAGTACCGATGCAAGTGTTTTGATTTTAAGGGAAAGGCAACAATCTATCTTCAATGTTTCGAGGGGAAATCAAGAGGGGCTTTGGTTGGACTTAAAAGCCCGGCGTACCCAACAATTGGCAAGAATCTAGAAAACTCAAAAGGTCATATTAGATGAAATATATAATTGTTTGTACGATAATAAAGTTTTCTTTTTTTTTTTGTCACGATGATAAGGGATGAGATGAGGAATTTTATTAAAAAAAGATAATACAGATTATAGATTGGCGGGTGAGTGAGGGATTTCCGTGTGACGAGTAGGAGGGCTCTCTCTTTGCTGCCATTATCCTCTTGGTGCTTTCGGCCCTCCAGACGATTTACACTGTGTACCCTTACTATTAGTCGCACTAAACTTTGTGCCTGTCATTATATGACATGTGTTATAGGTTAATAGGTTATGGCTTTTCAGCTTTGGTATCCTTTTTTTTATCTTGGCTTTTACATGATGGAAATTGTATTCAGCTACATTCGAAAACTTTAAATTATTGTGGTATCGAATTCAATTTGAAACTTTATGGCTCTACTGACTAAAATATTTAATGCCTGAGCACCATAACATGCTAGGACCGTGTATTAAGCGCTATCCTTTGACAGAGACATGAATGCATACGTATTTGGGATTCTCTAGGCAGAGTTTAGGACACCGAACACGAACGGTTTGCGTTTAGCAGAAGCTGCAGAACAATTGCTACAAGCTCAGCCCTCCTCGTCTCCGTGGAGAAGTGGGCAGGCCTTTGACAAAGGTAAATCTTTCTGTTCTGTAGACAGTTAATGATAACGACATAGATTAAAGGCTATGCTTCTTTATCATGCAATCATCTCATCGATTATCTCCCATGAACTAACAGCTCGTCCCATGGAAGAGCGTCCATTCGCCTGCTCTTCTAGAGAAACATTTCTCTCGGTGTCATCTTTTCAAAGTCAAGAAGTAGCTTGTCATCAATGAAGGCCATCTGAGCTATTATCTGACATAGTTTGATGCTGCACTTGGACCTGAGTTTGGGATTCTATTGCGGCTATCAAGGATCAAAGTTAAGCAATAAAAGAAAAAACATTGCAGTAATTACATTACCAGTTAACTTCCCCATATTAGTTAATATGGCACTATCAAAATGAGAAGACCAAGAAGTGTTACAACATCATCACCATTCTACACTATTACTTCTTCCAATTTCTTTTGAACAAAGTGCATCCCAAATAATAGGAAACATTAAAGCTTATGCTGAGGTTGTTTGGTTTGCCTAGATTCCGCATGACAAACTCATGCAGAACACTTGCACATTATCGACTCTTGATTTCAGCTAAAGAAAATCTAATATTTTCCCTGTGCCTGTAGCAAAAACTGCAATAGTTAAAGATGGATACGTGAGTGTTCCTCTCTCTGACAACAAATTCAAAAGTAACAGTTACCTATGATTTCTAAAGCAGAAGCAGATCGATTAGTCTTATGTTGAATGATTTCAAATATTTAACCCATAGTTTTCAGCTCAACCTGTGAGGTAAAATGGTCTCAAAAGATTGCAGGTTTTCAATAGGGGTGTCAACAGTAGTCCGATATGAGAATTCTTGATTCACTTCGGTTCTATCCCGAACCAAACCTAATTGCAACTCGATTTGGTTCGAGCATTTGGTTTTCCCCTTTTCTATATGTTGGCCCCTTCTCACAAGGTAAAGTTTAGTAAAGCAATCTTGGGTTCATCATACGAATGTGAAATTGTTCCAGTGAAGACACACAGTGATTAACAAGGACAGACAACATCATTGTGGTGGTTATTTTTGCGACTAGAACTTGCGATCTAGTAATCTACCGACACAAGGCTAAACAATGCTGGATTCTACATGGTGCTTTTCAGATTCGATGAGATCTTCACATGGTTCGCCTGTGCGCGAATGTTTGCTGCTTTTTACCCAATAAAGCAGGCCGAGCACTAGGCAATGATGCCGATTCTTGGTCTTCACTTGTTGACCAAGCAAAGAGAGGACTAAGACTAGGAATTTGAGAAACATAAACGACAACATGCATGCAGACGTGAACAATACCTGGAGAGAACCATGTCCGACGAGAAGAGGCACCGATATTGCCGAGAGACGAGGAGAGAGGATGGGTGTGCGGCGGCGTGAGAGTGAGTCGGTTGGACAGAGAGCATGTCGAGTCCAGAGAGTATTTGGGGTGGGCATAATAGCCAGTAGCCCGTGTCCAAGAATTCAGGGTTTCAGGAGTTAAGCCATAAGAGTCTGTAGGATACTTATAATATGCTTCGGTGGTACGTGTGACGTCCTGAAATTCGAGCCCTGTTAGGGATGAGTGAACGTGAATTTCGCCAATGCATTGTTGGTTGATTCTGCTCGGACCCAATCATTTCCGAGATACTAACCTTGAGGGGAAAGGCTACTGAGGACAGAACTCGTGCGACTAAAGAACTTGACCTGGGAAAACGACTCGACCGTGAGACTTGCGTAAGGACGATCCTGTAGTCATGCAGGCCGATTTTAGGGACGAATAGAAGTCGATCGCGGACAGAAATAATGGGACGACGGGTGATTCCGTCTACTATTATCGAACCCGTGAACGACCCTATGTCGATCCTTAATAATCGTGTACTTTGAAATAAGAATCTATCCTTCGCAATTTCATGTCGTCAAGGACGTCCATGTGTCGAGAAGTCTTGAACGTGATTTGGCACGAGTTGGTTACGTGTGAATCCTCGAAGCCGCCTGTTAGTCTGAATTATACCAAAATGACATTTGGGAAAAATTGATAAGGCATGAGAATCCAAGATTGGACTTCGAATTTTCGGGAACGTCCGAGACGGACTTTTGGACTATGCTTTCTTAACAGTCGACAGTGCCGGTTGAGCCGAGTTTTTGAGAAAGGGATTTCGGATCGAGGAAACGAACCTACGAGGACGTGGGCCGGGCAAGATCAGTGTGGGCCTCACGCTCAAGGTGGGACAGCCGCCATGGAAGGCCCGAGGCAAGCAAGTGAGCCCGTTGGGCCAAACCGACCCCTCACCCTTCCTAGCCCGTTGTCTAACCTTGAGCCGTTTCGAGCCCAATAAATTCCCGAGCCCGTTCCTATTCATTTTCAGGCCCGTTTCCTAGGCCCGCCTTTCACTTTCAGCCCAAAGACACATTGGGAAATGTGCAAGGTGGAAATGACCATTTTACCCTTGGATATTTTGAAGAAAAGTCAAAAAGGAAGAGAGAGAAGATGATGTCATGTTTTTGGGATTTGAGCCAAGCAATTAATGCCATTAATTGAGGCTTATCTTCAGCCTCACTTCACTCTCTCTCTCCTCTTCATCTTCTCTAAAACCACACCACTTCTCTCCCTAGTTTCCCTTCCTTCCTGCAAATTTCAGTTTCTGACCTTCCACCGAAATTCGAGTTGTTCATTGCCTTCCCGTTATAATCTCGGCCCGTGCCACTTGCCGTTGTGTTCAGAAGATAATTTCCGTTCAGATAGCATTGGCCGATCGCCGGAATGAGTCGGCGGACGATCCGTACGGCCGCCGGAAGCCGACTGCTCGCCGACCGCCTACTGTTCACGCGGTACTGCACAGTTCCGCCTTTTGCTCCGTTTCTCTCCATTTCCAACCAAACCACCACCCATCCCAGCCACAAGTGGTTCCCCCTCGACCCCCAGGTGCCGTTGATCACTGGCCCGCCGCTCGCCGGAGCTCCGGCCAAGCTGTTTTCCTCCGGTCAGCCCCTGTCCTCCTCCTGCAGTGCTGTTTTGTGAAGTTCAGTGGGGAATCCGAATTTGTTGCTGCTGTGTTGAGCCCGGGACCGCCTTGGATCGTTGTGAGTGAGGTCCCCGGGTGTCGGGTTCGTCGCCGCCGCCGCGTTCGCATGTCCGGCCCGTTTAACGGGTGAGTTTAGCCCCTAATCCCTATTTAGTGCCTAAACTTGCTTAGGGTTGGGTTAATTAGTGCTAAGGGCTGATTAAGATGTTTAATTAAGTGCATTAGCCCTAAGATAGGTGGTTAGATTAAGGGTTAAGATTAAATTAGATTAATCTCATTTAATTATGCTTAATTGTGTGTTATGTGCTAATTAAGCATGCTTTGCTTGATTATATTGATTAATTATTTTAATTAATTGATTTATTTAATTTCTGCATTTATTGATTAAATTATGTGATTTATGAATTAAATGATTTAATTATTAAATTCGAAAATTTCACTGTTCACGTGCACTGTTCACGATTACTGTTCACGGTACTGTTCATCCGGAAGTGAAATTGTGTATAATTTCATGTGCCTTGATCATATGAAGTGAATTGGATGTGGCATTGCATAAGCATCCGCTTGAATCGTGTGATTTTCACAAAAGAAAGAAAATGGTTTGTCCGAGGGACACCGGAAATGGACCGCCTTTATGAGAAAGAAAATGATTTGTTCGAGGGACACTGAAAATGGACCGCTTTTATGAGAAAGGTGGGAAAAATGGTTTGTCCGAGGGACACTGGAAATGGACCGCTTTTATGAGAAAGGTGGGGAAAATGGTTTGTCCGAGGGACATCGGAAATGAACCGTTTTTGTGAGAAAGGACTCGAGATTTTAAATGCAAGTGTATGTGCAAGTATGTGTGCATTGGCTACGATAGTTTGAATCACCGAAGGGAGGGCACGGAAGGGCACGGTTGCGCCTCTGCGGAGGAAGGGCGCCGTAGCGCCGTTGCACCTCGGAGGGCACGGAAGGGCACTGCGGAGGAAGGGCGCCGTAGCGCCGTAGCGCCTCGGAGGGCACGGAAGGGCACGGTTGCGCCTCTGCGGAGGAAGGGCGCCGTAGCGCCGTAACGTCTCGGCCTGCACGGAAGGGCACGGTTGCGCCTCTGCGGAGGAAGGGCGCCGTAGCAATAGCACGGAAGGGCACGGTTGCGCCTCTACGGAGGAAGGGCGCCGTAATGCCGTTGCACCTCGGCCCAATGGAACACGTGTGGATACCAAAGTGTACGAGAAACATTGCATCATTAGTTTCAATTATGCATGAGGTGATCACATCATGGTTTATGGCACGCACGCATGAATTGATAACGTGCAGGGAGTGGCAATGGCCAGGTGAGATCGCTTGTGACGCGACTCGCATGTGATTGACGAACTGCATCATCTAACGGCCATGTGCATTGCGTGTATTGTGCTGACTTATAACGTGCAGGGTATGGCATACCGGGTAAGGTTGCATGCGAACCGACTTTTGATTGTTGGTTGCATTGCTTGTATTGTATGAGGTTTTACGTGCAGGGTATGGCATGCCGGGTAAGGTTGCATGCGAACCGATTAATTGTTTATTGGTTGCCCCTGTCTGTTGTTTGCTTGCGGGTTGTTGGTTGTTTGTTGTTGGGTTGAGTGACGGGTGGTTCTGGAGAGATACCCCAGGTTGAGTTGGTGTACTAACCGGGGCTTAGGGGGAAGAACTCGCTAAGATTTTATCTCAACCCGTCGTGGTTAACTTTTTTCAGGTCTTTAGAATGGTGCACCCGCAGTGGAGAATCCTACCCTCGTTTCTCCAGTGATCGACCTGACGGAGTCGAGTCTGATGGGTCCAAGTGACAGTGGTGTTGAACCCGAGGGTTCATTTTGTATAGCTGGATTAGCCTAGTTTCTTTTTAGCCTGGCTTAGAGGATGGATCGGCCCCTTTTGTCGAGCTTGTAATTCGAAAGACGATCCTCCGTTGGTTAATCCAGTAAATTGTATAAATGAGTAGTCAAGGTTTCTGCTGTTCATCCCTCTATCCCTGATTGATTGTTTGATTGTTTGTTGGACTGGGAATGGTTCGTCTTCCGCTTGCGCATAACGAAAGATTAAAACGAATGGTCGTCGACGAGTCCTGGGATGTCGCTTTCAATCGACCAAGAGAAGGGGTTGTCGCGTGCTCGGAGCTCGGGGCATGACAGTACGGGTTGGATTATGAAAGGAAGCGAACGAAAATAACGTAACCCAATGAAAAAAATAGAGGCTATTTTTTCATTACCCAAACCAAACTTAAACGTACAAAATTTTGATTCAATTTGGGTTGTTAGTTCAATTATGACATCTCTACAAATAGCGATGCCACAAAACACATTTTCTTTGCAATTTTTTTCATTTTTGGGAATTTTATTCTGCAAATAATGAGAAAATATGTACGAGAAACGATATTCGTAGATGATCGACCTTCGTGCGGCAGTCCTCGTCTCGTCTCCACCGTCAGACGCGCGCTGCCGGTGCTCTAAACCGATGAGGTCTTGCCGGCCATGTAGTTGGAATCCGCAATGAAGGTGATGGTCTTGGGAGAAATGAGGGGGAGAGAGAGGGATAATCGGAAACTAAAGGTTTTTTCAAGTTTTCGAACGAATTGCAAGGGGTTTGGTTTTGACCTGCGTTTTTCACAAAAAAATAAAATAAAATAACCGAAACCCAAATCGAACAAACCAAAAAACCTATTATCCAAACTAAATGAGATTCAAACCGAAAAGACATGAAATTTTTTGTTTGGTTTGGTTTTTGATTCCCTAACGGGAGCACCTTCGCTAAAAGATCATATGCTGCCTATATTAATGGCATGGTTAGAGAAAATGAATTATTATTCAAAAGAACGGCGTCAAGGAAGGAAGTAGTCTCTGACAATTGTGACAAGGACCATGGGACTGTTAAAATGGTCCGGCTTATGCTTGAAGAATAATACAATGCGCATCAAACTGCTCATGCTGCAAGGTCGGCAGCATTCCCAATGAGCTCAAAGAGGATGTTTGGGGCACCACGTTATTCAAATGACTAACCAAGCCAGCAAGACATATTCCATTTGCTCCATTACATCTTGAATCCTCCCGAGAAGTGTAGATTGCATTCTGCGAATATAATGCGTGTCAGCATTACAAATGGATTTGATGGTTGCTCCTCTCAAAATTGTAGGCAACGGTAACTAGGAACACAAATACATTTCATCCTTAATCCTTCGCCTATTCTTTCCAATTAAATTTACGAATTTTATTTGTATAATCATGTTCTTCTACTTTTACAAATTTTCTAATTGGGACCATCCATCCAAGACCAAATCCACACAAAACGAGACCGTCGAATGACATCGTAATGTAACCTAGATAGAATTGTTCTTATGTGGACATCCCTGTGATCGCACATATTGGCTAATTTTTATCCATTCCATACACATATCCACATGAGCATCCGTATATATTCTCCACATCATTCTTGGTGCCGCCAAATGTCAATATAAGCTTAATTTAGTTGAATTTAGTGCTGGATAAATTTGCTTAAAAATTTTGTGAACGTAGAACAAATTAAAAGTCTAGAAACTTGATAAGGAAAGGTGTAAATATACAAGACAAAATGTTGACTTTTTTTTTCCCAATCAAATCTATAATAAATAAGTATAGATACAAATGCGATCATTTTATACATTAAATATGTCAATAGGCTGCGTATAGATAAATATCTTTACAAAAATAAAATATATCTATAATCTATAATCTACAGCCCGAACTATCCTGGCAAGTAGGTAGGGAACACAGCCTTGCACTTGCTCTGGAGTCCCTTGAACTGGGAAGGGCCGGCGCCATGCTAGTCAAGGTTCTTGATCTGAATGAAGAAGGATCCCTCTTTGTCGACATTGAGCGACTGCTGGGGCTCCTGCTTTTCGGCTGCATTTGGTTCAGCTTTGGAGCTAGCTTTTAGTTGAAAGTCGACCTTTAAATTGTCAAAAGCTCAAAGCTAGTTCCTACTAACTTTAGGTTTTTAGCATTTGGCGGAATGCTAAAATTAATTTTTCCCTTCCAAAATTATCCTCACTAATTCTTCATATTTTTTATTTTGCCCTTGATTATTATTTTTTAATTGAAAAAGAAGGTAGCCCTTCACCAAACGAAGGGTTTAGTTTAACTTTCAAAAAAAGAAGAAGATATATATACGTATACTATACTCTCAAAGCCCATTACAAAAGTTTTTTTAACCAAATACACATTTAATTCAAAGTCCATTTACAAAGCTGAACCAAACGCACTATTCATCTTCCGAAGGGAATTCGAGCTTGTATATGAGATGCCTGAATTTCGACTTGGGAATTATTTCGAGTCTTGATTTCCTGGCCTTGACCCAATTCTAGTGGAGTTTTGCTAGTATAACAGTCTTTAGACTATCAAGTGTTTTTGGTATCCATTTTCCATGTGTTTTTTTTGCTTTGTGCTACTAGCATCACCTCCTATATTTCTATCAATCGTTACCTTTTAAATTAAAAAAGAAAGAAAGAAAGAAAAGAGTTTAGGTCGAATTAGCCAAATTTCGAAAAGAGAGAGAGAGAAAGAAACCTCCATTACCTTTTAAATCAAGGTATCTCCCTTACTCACGATAGCTAGTTAAAGACCCAAATCATTACAGCATTAGTCTAGCCCTTACACTCGGTCTTTGCTGAATCAATTTCCTCTTCTGGAAGATTGCATTAAGGTAATTAACATGTTTCTTATATTTCTCTTCCAAAATCCGTTATAATTAACGTGTCTCGACTGTTCGGAGAGAAGTTTTTAAGTCGACAAATTATTATTATGACTTAATTAAGCATGTCAAAAGGTTTAATTCGATTAGTAAATCCAAATCAAGAACTTAAATTGTAAGGTAATTAAAGGGAACTACATTAGCAAGTACATGGTGCCTACTTGAAATCCTATGTTTGAGTGATGCGAAACATTAATTTAATTAAATTATAAAAAAGCTTGAATCAATTATATTAAATTGTGAAACTGCTGGGAAGTTTGAGGTTAAGGATGTTATGTTGTAATCCTTCCCCATTGTCTGCAAGTTCATAATGTTGATTTTGGTGAATTATAAGTTTGAGCTTGATTATATATAGTAAATCTTCACCAATATTTCTTAAATGGCCTCATATTTTTTCAATTTCAATTTAATATGACTAGGCTTTAAGAGGCAAGTTCCGTGGCCGAACAATTTTTTCATACACAGTTCGGGCCAAGGCTATTTGGTGCACACTTACCATGCACATGGGTCGTTTAAGAAAATCTCAAGTTCATGACACACTTTGAGAAAATGGTGGGCACATTGATAAAAACGGCCACATTTCAATAGGCTAATTAGAAATTTCCGACTTTACTTCTATATAAAAATGTGATACCCATACAATTGGTCTCTGTTCATTTGTCATCGAAATTCTTTCGTAACAGTTGGAGCTTCATCATTGAAAGCTGTGTCGATAGTGTTCTCATGTATCTGGACATATTTTTCATCCCATAGGCTTCTATCACGCATAAGTTGCTCAAGGCCTTTCTTTCAAAACTAGTTAGGAAGTCACTTCATTGTCCGTTGGTCATACCATTACAACATTTATTTGATAGGAAAGCAGTTACTTGATTTACATGGCTAGAGCGTGTCAAACGGACCAAAGCATTAATACCCATTGTCTTGACTTTGCCATAATAATCATGCTTTAGCAAGGAAATAGTCCGTGTGGTTTTTTATTTTATATTTTTATTATGTTAGTGCATCCTTCCAATTGACAAGTACCGACGTAAGTGTTATAATTTTAAGTGAATGGCAAATAATTTACCTTCAATGTTTCGAGGGAGATGAAGAGGGGCTTTGGTTGGATTTAAAAGCCTGGCGTACACAACAATTGGCAAGAATCTAGAAAACTTTGAAAAGTCATATTAGATCAAATGTATATTTGTTTGTATGATAATAAAGTTTTTTTTTTTTTTGTCCTCACGGAGGAATTTTATTAAAAAAAGATAATACGGATTATAGATTGGCGGGTGAGAGAGCGATTTTCGTGTCACGAATAGGTAGGTGACGTGACGGAAGCAAAACCACCTCGAAAGAAGGTTCTAGAAGATGTTGCGTAGCTGGAGATCCGAGATTCTCTGTAACGGCATATGGGAGGAGCACGTCACTTTACTTAAACCGAGAGCTTAACAGATTTCGGTTCGAGAAAGATAGAGAGAATCGGCTGAGGACGCTGAAGACGATCGAGATACTGCTCCGTCGCCGCCGTCCGCAGCCGTCCGCTGCCGTTCCTGGTCTTGGCTGCGTTCGATATAGAGTCGGATTCGCGTTGGTCCCGGTTTGGCTCTGTTCTTGGCCGAGCTGATTCGAAAGGAAATAAGATCTCGTTCGGAATTCTCTGCGAAGCCGAGATTTCGTTCGTCGGTTGTATCGTGAGAGGTCCTGTTGCTGATTCGAGCGTTCGTCGCAATTCAAGCGTCCCGGGCCAGGTTAATATCTATTATCCTTTGCTTTCGATAGATTTCAATCGAGATCGACATTCTCTCTTTTAGGATCAAAGCACGCGTTGGGCGCGATTGGATTGTTGCCTTGTTCCGAACGTTGCTGGTTGATCAACTTCGAATCAGGCCGTGAATTGGAGCCTGAGACAGCGAAATTTTTACTTCGCGATTTGTTGACCACAAGATGTTTGATAATATGCCTCTTAGTCTCACAGACATTGAATAGATTGCAATTTTGTTCGAACTGAACATGCGCAGACAGAGACCATCGTTTTCTTAGCGCATTGATTCAATTTGGGTTATGTTTCATCATCATCAAGATTGATTCTGAACGTGTTCTGTTTGTTCTGCTCGTCTCTTCTTTGCATTTGGCATGTTTCTTTGCTGCGTTCGACGACAATGGCCGCTGGCGAGGGGAATTGGCCTTCAAACTGATGGTCCAAGCATATCCGTCTCTTAAGCTCAGAGGCACTGGTTTGATTGCGGCGCTTGTTTATCCAAGTATGTTTCTGTTCCTATGCTCTGCGTTCGAGTGATTATGGGCTGCGTGTGAGTGACGGTGATCGGTAGGGAATGGAGAGGCATATAGTGAATTTGAATCGGTTCCATGGCCAACCGAGACTGTTGTGAGGGGGATCCAGAGATGGTTGCCGATGTCGACAGCAGATGTCGAGGGGAAGGAGGTTTCCGGCGAGAGTTCGTCTGAAGAAGAAGCTCTCGGTTAAAAAAAACAAAGAAAAAAATAGGAAGAAGTTCTCTCGGTGAAGAAAAGGAGCGAACCAGAAAAGAAAATGAAAAGAACAATAAAAAGGAAAAGAATATAAACGGGCAGAAATAAATAAAAGATATAAAAGAAAGAGAGAAGGGCCGAATATTATCAAGCGAGGCTGGGTTAGGACTAAAGTTGGATTTGGTTTTGGGCTTAAAGAAGAAGGAACGACCCGGAGTGAGACCCACATTCGGACCGAGTCTTTTGACCTGATCAGAGTCCTATTTTAAATTTTAGAGGTTAATTTAATTAAAAATTTAACAAATAATAAAAAACTTTAGAAAATTTTAGAGGTTAATTTATAACTAGTTTCATTATATTTTTAGCGTTAGTTCTAGTTTAGCCTTAAAAATGGGTGAAAATCCTTTGAAAAATTAAACCCAAAATTGAATAAGCCTTAGGCTTTACAATAAGTTTTTTTTTTTTTTAATCTTTTGAATGCTTTCGTTTTTTACAGACATCTTTAGGTTGCTATTTGATCACTTTCATTTTTTATTTTAGTTGATTGTGTTCATTCAATAAATTGATTGTTTCTTTTTTTATTTTTTCTTATTTTTAGAATGGTTAGGATGAATTTTAGGATCTTTAGGTAAAAGGCTACCTTGACAACTTGGTTAGCAAATAGTCAAGTTTAAGTGCAGAAATGGCACTAGTTAGATATTAGTATAATCAAGTTTTCGATCCCCAAATCTCTGATTCTGTGGGAATTGAGATGACTCTCCTATGTCTCAACCGGTTTCTCGTCGACTCCTAATGATGACTCCTAAATATATTAAGCTATTAAGAACTCAAAATTAAATATCTTGACATCACGTGAGTTATGAGCTTGAGAGAGCTCACGCTCGAAATCGATGGATCATATGGTGTGTTCGAGCCCTTTTATGACCACCAATTCGACTGGTCTTTTGAGTATTTACCTATAAATGTGTTCCTCGAGGACAGCCCCTCAAGGATAGGTCACAATAGCTATACAAAACAAGTAAAGATTTTACAATGCAAATTTTTAGTGAATCCTTTACTTAAATTTTGGAAACTTTAATTCAAAATCATCTTAACAAAACATTAACAATATATGGACATATACTACTAGAAATGATCAATCCCATCTCTTTTCTATAATCTCACTAAAAAATGTGAAACTATGATACAACTTCGGTGTGAAATCAAAACAAGGAAATAAAAAAGACCACGCCGTTGATTTTTCCCATGAAAAACCAATCGTTTTTTTTTTTACAATAGCTTAAGCTCATTTTGGTATGGGTTCAAAATATAGCTGAATTTTTTTACATACCCTTCCCAACCTTTCCAATTTACTTCAGATATCTTGTTTACAAGAGATAAAATCAACACTAGGCTCATATTGACAATAGGCATTCAAACAAGAAGTATGATGCACAACATAATAACTCTGGTATATCAAATTTTAAAATTGACAAAGAATTTCAATACATTGATCAATATGTTGTCTTGAAATGAAAGAAACCATACCTTTTAGTCTCACCGGAGTACTGATTTGTCCTCTACAATGTAGAGAAAACTATACAATCCATAGTTCAAAATTCCTTTAGTTAGAATTTAATTAGGTTTATATAGGATAAGAATTCACATAACTCATCCTACATTTAAATGATAGGTAGTTAATATGAAATGTCATAAATTCTATTATTTTTTAACTTTTCTGGATACATTTGACTAATTATTTTGACAGAGGAGACAATCCTTAAAATTCTTCATGTAAATGGTGGATGAGCTTTGATAGTAAATTAATCTAATCGAAATAAAATTTGAAAATGTCGTGGAAGGAATACTTTTTGGTCGTGGAAATACCGTTTCACTATGATAGAATGGCAGACAAAATATATAAATTAAGACAAGTTAGCTCAACAAACAAATGCCAAGGCAAAATAAATGCAGTGCCACTTTCTTATTTTCTTTAGTAGTTCAATTTATTCATTGATAGAAATTTATGATTAATTTAAGTAGTAGAACATCAAATTACTTGAGTTTGCTTAATTGCCCAGCAGATATGCGTGTTCACCAAGGGCATCTTACATCTAAGGGGAGATCGCAATTAGTATCATATACGATTGATTAGGTGAATAAAAGCATAATAAAATATTGATGCCAACGGAAGCTGCCATCACCCTACAAATTCCTCATCATGTTCTAATCCATAAGTCAATTCAATTATTTCATTGCATAATTCGTCAATATTGCAGTCTAATTCCTATCTAATTCAAATCCTTTAAGTGATAGCTACAATCCCAATTTAATTACTTTCCAAATCTATAACTGTATATGATCTTTAATTTGAATCTATAAACCTTTAGATAAAATTATTCATTGCACAGATTTGAAATTGATATCTTGATCACTACGGCCTAAGATTAGGATATCCATTTTATTTGTGACAAAAATTCAAGTTGATATGATATTGTTTCCCTTTTCAAATTGTGGATGATATGTTTTGGCTTTTGAGCATATCTTGTGTGTTCAAATGCTTATCTCATTTTGATTGCTTTTCTCATCTTAAAGATATAAAAAAAGGTTGCCCGTATTATGATATAATTTTTCAGATAACATTGCTTGATAAATAAATTTCATTATCTAGATTATATTGCATGTTAGTATAATATCTATCTAGTTAGGGTAATTATCTGATAAAAATAGGATTTAATCTAAATTATTTCCTAACTAAAGATAATTATTTTTTCATTATTTATTAATTACGAATTTTTACTGAAAATCACAAAAATAATATCATGTGCATAGGATTAGATATCGTAAATTCCACATCATATGCCACGTCATTTATTTGCACCATGTCATCATGCCACATCATTCATACATGCCATGTCAATTTGCTACGTCACTAGTGCCGCATCATCATCTATGTCATGTCATTGTTGCATGTCATTTAGTGATCGTGTGCTTAAGGTCATTTGATCTGTGTCATAGTAGATAGATTCTGGTCGATTTTTGCCTATTAAGTCATATAGTTGAGTATTTGCATGTTAGAATATCCATTTAATTGTCATTAGAAATAGGACATTTAGATAAATTGTACGTCACATATCATGTTAGATTAGTATCATACATTACATATAAATTAGTCTTTTTATTTAAATATAAGAAAACTGAAAAAAAAAAATCTGAGTGGAGTTGGTGGTAATTAGAAATCATATTTAGGTTAAATATATGTTTCTCATTAATATTTGTCGCAGTTGCTTAAGTTGGTTTGAGATAAGTAAATCATTCTCTATCTTTACAGTCTGTTCACTACTTTGATTATTTGAGTGTCATGTTAATGGTTGTTCCTACATGATCACTTCACATGTTATTCACTAGGTTAAAATTAATCTAAGTTGCTAGACAAATATATTTTTGAAAATAAAGGAGAAATTGTACCCAAAGTGTGACGTCCTGAAATTCGAGGCCTCTGAGGGAGGACTGAACGTTAATTTCGCCAGTGCATTGTTGGTTGATCTCACTCGGAACTGATCACTCCTGAGATACTGACCTTGAGGGGAAAGGCTAATAAGGACAGAACTCGTGCGACTAAAGAACTTGACCTGGGAAAATGACTCGACCGTGAGACTTGCGTAAGGACGATCCTGTAGTCATGCAGGTCGATTTCAGGGACGAATAGAAATTGATTCGTAGACAGAAATAATGGGACGACGGGTGATTCCGTCTACTGTTATCGAACCCGCGAACGGCCCTATGTCGATTCTTGATAATCGTGCACTTAGAAATAAGAATCGATCCTTCGCAATTTCATGCAGTCAAGGACGTCCATGTGTCGAGAAGTCTTGAACGTGAATTGGCACGAGTTGGTTACGCGTGAATCCTCGAAGCCGCCTGTCAGTCTGAGCAGTACCAAAATGGCATTCGGGCGAAATTGACAAGGCATGAGAATCCAAGATTGGACTTCGAATTTTCGGGAACGTTTAAGACAGACTTTTGGATGATGCTTCCTCGACAATCGACAGTGTCGGTTGAGCCGAGTTTTTTGAGAAAGGGATTTCAAACCAAGGAAACGAACCTACGAGGACGTGGGCCGGGCAAGAACAGTTTGGGCCTCACGCCCAAGGTGGGACAACCGCCATGGAAGGCTCGAGACAAGCAAGTGAGCCCGTTGGGCCAAACCGACCATTTACCCTTCCTAGCCCATTGTCTAAACCTGAGCCAATTCGAGCCCAATAAATTCCCGAGCCCATTCCTATTCATTTTCCAGCCTTTTTCCTAGGCCCGTCCTCCATTTTCAGCCCAAGAACAGATTGGGAAATGTGCAAGGTGGAAATGACCAAAATGCCCTTGGATATTTTGAAGAAAAGTCAAAAAGGAAGAGAGAGAAGATGAGGTCATTGTTTGGCAAGTGGGGCAAGCCTTGATGGCTTGGATAAGGCTTATCTTTCAGCCTTCACTTCACTCTCTCTCTCCTCTTCATCTTCTCCAAAATCGTAGCCCCTCTCTCCCCTTCTTCCCTTGCCTTCCTGCAGTTTCAGTTTCTGACCTCTCACCGAAATTGGAGTTGTTCGTTGCCTTCCCGGTGGAATCTCAGGCCGTGCCACCTATCAAAATGTTCAGCACAGAAATTCCGTACTGTTCACGGCAGCCGATCGCCGAACGGAGCTGCCGTCCGTCCCGTACGGCCGCCTGAAGTCGGCGGTCCTCTGACCGTCACTGTGCAGCGCCTCCTATGCAGCTTCGGTTTTTCCTCCGTTTCTATCCATTTTTGGCCTACCCACTGCCCACACCAACCACACACAACTTCCCCTTGACCCTGTGGAACCCCCAGCCATCGGAAACCAGCTCGCCGGAGCTCCGGCCAGCTTGTTTTTGCTCCGACCAGCAACCTCCTCCTCCTGCAGTGCGGTTTTGTGAAGTTCAGTGGGGAATCCGAATTTGTTGCTGCTGTGTTGAGCCCGGGACCACCTTGGATCATCGTGAGTGAGGTCCCCGGGTGTCGGGTTCGTTGCCGCCGCCGCCGCCCCCGTGTCGCCGGCCCGCTTAACGGGTGAGTTTAGCTCCTAATCCCTATTTAGTGCCTAAACTTGCTTAGGGTTGGGTTAATTAGTGTTAATGCTGGTTTAGGAGGGTTAATTAAGTTGTATTAGCCCTAAGATAGGTGGTTAGATAGTTGATTAAGATTAGCTTAGCTTAATCTTGCTTAATTATGCTTGATTTTGCTTAAATGTTGATTATGTGTGGTTTATGTGATAATTAAGCATGTTTAGCTTAATTGATTGATTAATTGTGTTTAATCAATGTTTTGTTTAATTTCTGAATTTAATTTATTATTAATTGAATTTCAGAAATTACTGTTCATGGATTACTGTTCACGATTACTGTTCATTGATTACTGTTCACGATTACTGTTCACGTGCACTGTTCATCCGAAAGTGAGATTGTACATAATTTTATGTGCGTTGATCATATGAAGTGAATTGGATGTTGCATTGCATAAGCATCTGCTTGAATTGTGTGATTTTTACAAAAGAAAGAAAATGATTTGTCCGAGGGACACCGGAAATGGACCGCATTTATGAGAAAGGAAGTGATTTTTCCAAAGGACACTGAAAATGGACCGCTTTTATGAGAAATGTGGGAAAAATGGTTTGTCCGAGGAACACTGGAAATTGATTGCTTTTATGAGAAAGGGTTTGAGGTTTCATATGCAAGTATGTGTGCATTGGCTAATGCTCAAAGATAATAAATCGGTTGTAATGGTATGCTTGCGTGATCACTAAGTTGAACCCGCCGCCCCGGCCGAAGTTCGGGGGGTGATAGTTCGATTTATCGGAAACCCGACGAGGGCACGGAAGGGCACGGTTGCGTCTCTGCGGAGGAAGGGCGCCGTAGCGCCGTGGCGCCTTAGTTGTGAGCCGGATGCGGAGTCGCGATAGAGGCCGAGCCCATGCTCCTTCGGGAATGCCGTCTTGGGCGGGGGTCCCTTGACGTCGCCGCGCCTCATGGGGGAGGGCGATGCCTGGCTATGCCAGTAGACACCGGCGGGAGTTCGGTTGTAGCCCAAGGGGCAATAATAATCAGAACACGTGTGGATGCAAGAGTGCATGAGAAATATGGTATCATTGGTTCCGATTATGCATGAGGTGATCACATCGTGATTTATGGCACGCACGCACGAATTGATAACGTGCAGGGTATGGCAATGGCCAGGTGAGATCGCTTGTGGTGCGATTCGCATGTGATTGATGAACTGCATCATCTAACGGCCATGTGCATTGCGTGTATTGTGCTGACTTATCACGTGCAGGGTATGGCATACCGGGTAAGGTTGCATGCGAACCGACTATATGTTTGTTGGTTGCATTGCTTGCATTGTATGAGGTTTTACGTGTAGGGTATGGCATACCAGGTAAGGTTGCATACGAACCGACTTTTGATTGTTGGTTGCATTGCTTGTGCTGTATGAGGTTTTATGTGCAGGGTATGGCATGCCGGGTAAGGTTGCATGCGAACCGACTAATTATTTGTTGGTTGCCCCTGTTTGTTATTTGATTGCGGGTTGCGGGTTGCGAGTTACGGGTTGCTAGTTGTTTGTTGTTGGGTTGAGTGAGGGGTGATTCTGGAGAAATACCCCAGGTTGAGTTGGTGTACTAACCGGGGCTTAGGGAGAAGAACTCGCTGAGATTTTATCTCAACCCGTCGTGGTTAACATTTTTCAGGCCCCTAGAATGGCGCACCCGCTGTGGAGAATCTTGCCCCCCGTTTCTCCAGTGATCGAACTGACGGAGTTGAGTCCGATGGGTCCGAGTGACCGTGGTGTTGAACCCGAGAGTTCATTCTATATAGCTGGATTAGCTTAGTTTCTTTTTGGCTTGGCTTAGAGGATGGATCGGCCCCTTTTGTCAGGCTTGTAATTCAAAAGACGATCCTCCGTTGGTTAATCCAGTAAATTGTGTAAATGAGTAGTGATGGTTGTTCTTGTTATTCATCCCTCTATCCCTGATTGATTGATTGATTGATTGTTGGACTGGGGATGGTTCGTCTTCCGCTTGCGCATAACAAAAGATTAAAACGAATGGTCGTCGACGAGTCCTGGGACGTCGCTTTCAATCGACCAAGAGAAGGGGTTGTCACGTGCTCGGGGTTCAGGGCGTGACACAAAGTGTGTTAGAGTAATTGAACATAATTAATTCATGAATTAAAAGTTTCTAGTTTGTAGAAGTAAAATAAATCTCCCAATACTTAGGTTTCAAATTGACCTACCAAAAAGTAGATTAGTGGCTACTTCTGAATGAAATTGATTTGCATTGAACCTTAAGTTGCGAGTTGGTATGAGCTTGAGAGAGTTTGAGCTAAGTTTATGTTTAATAATCCATTAGCCCAATCCCTAGGTGATGCACCTTCAAGGAGGTGGCAATACTGATGGATCAAAAAAATTTAGGGAAGTCCCTGAATTTTAATCAATATGAAATGTGATCTATAATCATTCAATTTGTTCAATGTTGACCAAAACTTTATCTCAATATGCAATATGGTCTCTCAATATTATTAGTGTAATGGTACATCAACCTACAAGTTCTTTTTCTGAGGCACAAATGGGAGAATTTATATTGGAACCACAAAAACTATTAGAAATGCATGAAACCATCACAAGAATTTATGTACAAAGAATGGACAAACCCTTATGCCGTATCTGAAGATATGGAAAGGGATGTTTTTATGTCAGCAATAGAAGCGCAAGCTCATGGAATTGTTGATCTTATAGCAAGTGAATAAAAAAAATAGCAGTTAGTTTAAGCAAATCACTAATTTGAGATTTTTTTTCTTACTCATTAACTGATTTGAGATTTTTTTTCTTACTCATTACTGGATTTAATAATATTCTATTCATCTATTAAATAAAGAAGCAATTCATAATCATCCACTTAAGATCCGATCTAAATCAGCACATTCATTATGTATATGAGGCGAGGATACGCTTCGCGTCGCCTAGGTGGCCTTGCATGATGTGCCACTAGGGGATTTTGGCATGTCAAGGACGTTGATGACGAGTAGGGCTAAGGAGATTGCTCCCACATTGCACATGACATGCCGGCTGAAGATGTAGCCATGAATGATGCCGACAATGATGAACATCCAAACCACCAAAACGATGTATAACAAAGCAAGCACCTTTCTTATTTTAGTTTTTCTCATAATAAGAAAAACGCAGGTTCAACATGAAAAAAGAAAAAAAATGATGCTACAAAAATAGGGGGAAAATAGAAAGAAAAGTAATGAGTACTTCAAGGAATGAGGTTAAAGAGTTGCAAAAGAAGGTGGGGGAGACCTCAATGATTTAGATAGGGACGATTATGAGGGCATAGCCAATGCCAGTGTTGTTGAGGAGGTGGCGTATCAGGGAAAAAGTGTAGTTGGAGAAACCTGTGAGGATGGACCCCAAAATCAAGATTGCCCCTGCCGACACGGTCATGTAGTGGCGGCCTTTTCAGTCGGCAATCCACCCTTCCATTATTGAGTCGAGGAGCGGTAACACCTCAAGGACCCTCGTTAAGGCCTTCAATTGAAAGTTGGTCATCTTCAAGTCATTTTTTATGTGTATTGCCACATTGCTCATCACTTTTATGTCTACCAAAATTTAAAAAAAAAAGGAAATAGTATTTATCATCACAATGTTTTCTTGTAAATCATAATCAAATACAGGGAATTGAAAAAATAAAAAATAAAAAAATTAATTTGTTCCTTATTTTCCTCCTTGTTTCTTCGAATTCATTTTGCTCATATATCTTATTATAATTTAATAATAATGACGAATATATATTACAACGGGCTTTATTTGAAATTAACTTGCATGACTAGAAAAAATTGATGATTTTATTCAAAATTAATTAATCTTTATTTCTTTTTACTTTTTTTTTCATTTCCCATGCATTAAATAATATTTTCTTTTTGAAAATGAATTTGACAAACATAAAAGTGATGAGTGGATGGTAATACACATAAAAAAAATCTAAAGATAGCTAACTTTCAATCAGAGGCCCCGAGGGGTTCCTCAAGGTTTTATCACTCCTTAGATCAATAATGGCGAGGTGGATTGTTAATTGGTAAGGCTATTGGTACATGATCATGTTGGCAGGTGCCATCTTGTTCATGGAGTTCCTTCTCACGGGCTTTCCCCGACTACGCCTTCTTTTTGCTAGGCTACTTCCTTGAAAATATTGGCATCGGCTACGTCTTCATAATCATTTCGATTTACATCGCTAAGATCTTCCTCACCTTCTTTCATGACTCCCTAACTTCTTTCCTTATGTACTTACTCCTTTTATTCTTTCTTTTTCTTTCCTTATCTTATAGCATCTTTCTTCTTCTTCTTTTTTATTTGTCATCAATTTTTTCCTTTTCATGTTGAACCTTATTCTTCTTGTTACATGAAAATAAAAACCGTTATGAAATTACTGTAACATCGATCACTGTTCACCTAGCCAACTGTTCATTGTAACATGAGGCATAAAATCACCGTTTATAACTGTCACGGGATTTTTAGTGAATTCCTTATATTTGTAGCCCATAAGTGGCTAGTATGTTTCTATAATTGTGTCTGAGCATGGCCAACTTACATGCTCTTGTCATTTGTATTCTCCTTTGTCTATATAAGCAATAAGTTTCCATTGTAAAAACCAAATAGTAAAATAAGAAGTGTGTTGTGTACTCTACTATCAACATAATCTTTCAAATAATCACATTCTCTTTTAGTTCTGAATGTTGGTTCTAAACAAACACTATTATTGAGAAAAATTTTGAAGTATGCTCTGCACTTGCCCTCTTGGGATCCTGCGCATCAGAATTTCCAATATATTCGAGACTACTATGATCTATGTTCATAACTTGAGAAAAAAACTTAGTGACTAACAGGCAATCCCTATTAAGGCCAGGAGAGCGGTGTGTGTGGGATAGCATACTTGCCATAAGTTTGTAAATCAAGTTATGAATTTAGATTTCTATGTTACTCGGAATAGTCATGAGTAAATTTGAATAGAAAAGGTTGTTGATATTCAATAATAAGTGAACAAAAATTGAGAAAATACTCATATTTTCTATAGGTAGTCTTTTCATCAATAATGAGCCAAAAGGTTTTTATTAAATGTGGGACATAGCAATTGTCAAAACTTGATACAGATGGACACTTAAATATCAAAACTTCTAAAAGGTATATTTAAATGCCAAAATCGGAGAAAAAACACTTAAGTGCCAACAACGAGAATTTTCAGCCAAACTGTTGATGCAACATTTTCTAGCGACATTTTTTACTAGACATGGCAAGTGTTTTTTTTTTTTTCAATTATCCATGTGGCACCACCCAAAATGACATAATCTTTTTTAAACTTAATTGTTTAATTTTTATATTATAAATAAATTTGGGAGTAAAACACCATCGTTTTGCACATTGATTGCTGAATAGACACTTCAACAAGCTACGTAAACCACCTTTATTATTAAAATAACACAACATCAGATTTTCAACTACCTCGCCGAAATTGGCATAGTTCATTTTTTTTTAAATAACATTTAAGTGTATCTTTTGAAAATTTTAGCATTTAAGTGTCCATCCACACCAAGTTTTGACATTAGCTATGTACTTTTGCCAGTTTTTAGCTGTTTGGTGTCCATACAATATATATTATGATTATATGATCCATCCTAACCATTTTAAAAAGAAAAATAACAACTGATGTATTCAAAATGGACAATCAAATAAAATTGAAATTGCACAAGCAGCCTAGAATTGTCTTTAAAAATAATGGTATTCAAAAATCCTAATTGTAAAGCCCTAACTGTTTATTCAATTTTGAATCTAATTTTCATCAAAATATTTTCAAATTTTTTATGCTAAACTAATTCTAAACTAAAATTAATACTGAAATCTAGTAAAACTACCCAAAATCTAATTTCTCAACTTTTTCTTGAATTTTGGAATTTATTTATTTATTATAAAATGCGACTCAGATCGAGTCAGGGAACTCGGTCCACAGGTGGGTCTCGCTCAAACTCCGAATATGATCATGGTCTTATGGGCTTGAGCTAAGGTAATGGCTCAAGTACAAATTTCCCACTTTTGGTCTTCAGTCCACTTAAACACAAACTCAAGGTCAGCCCAGACACACCAATATTCAGTAATATTCAGCCCATTTATCCAGTATGGACTCCAGCCTAAAGCGCCCTTGGTTCGAACCAGCCTAAAACATGAACCAGCTCCCCTAATTGGATCCAACTTATTTATTGTACCCTTTTTTTATACATCTTTATATTTTCTGNAGGTTGTTTTGGAAGTAAAAAAATCATTTAACCCTTATTTCAACATTCCAAAAATATTGAAAGCTGAAAGCAGGTCCACACCCACTTGAGTTTTCAACTTTCCCAATGCTAGCTCCCACCCCAAAGCCCCTTAGGAATAATGGCCAAACATCTTACCTTTTCCCTAAGGGGCTTTTATAAAGCTAAAGCAAACACACCCTATCTATATTGAGGAAATGTGGCACATGTAGTGAGACACACTAACGTCAAATGCTCATTTGCCCAAAGGAGATAAGCTTTCTCGGATTGATATTATCTCATGATTAGCTTCACTGAGAGGCTCCAATTAAAGAGTTATTACTCGGTCATAAAGGGAAGTCTATTATAATTACATGGATAGTCATTTGGGAAATATTGATTCTTATTAGAGCTCACACTTGGCATGTTGGGTTTCTTAATGGTTTGTTTTTTTGGACATAGATTTCTATTAGTTAAAGATGGCAAGAAGTACATTCAAGTGTCAAAACTTAGCACGAGTGGACATAACTGCCAAAAATTCTAAAATGTACACTTAGGGCGTGTTTGTTAACGCTCCAATTTTTTTTCTCTTTTATTCTTTAGTTCTCCATAATAGAAAAAGAATTGAATTTTGTTTGATAACGTTAGCTAGTGTTTCCATTCTCTGGAATAGAAAGTTGTTCTAGGGAATAGATTCGAAACAGAAACAAAAAGTAGAAAAAAATAGTTTCTTATTCTCAAGAACAATTTTAGGAATAAGTTTTTTTCTTTTTTTTCTTTTTCTTCCTCTTCTAATCAACTGCCACTATCCACGTGCCGCTGCTCGCTTGCCGCCACTGCCAATCGCTACCCCTAGTTGCCTCTGAAAGAAGAAGAAAGGGGAAAAAAGAAAAGGAAAAACAAGAAAATTCTCAAAAAATTATTAAAAAATTAAAAGAAAGTTTAGGTCACAATAAAATTTGTGAAGGGGATTGTTTTGGAAGTAAAATATTCATTTAATTCTTCTTTCAGCATTCCAAAAATATTGAAAGCTGAAAGTAGGTCCACATCTTTTTGAGTTTTCAACTTTCCCAATGCTAGCTGCCACCCCAAAGCCCCTTAGGAATAATTGCCAAATATCTTACCTTTTCCCTAAGGGGCATCTATAATGCCAAAGGAAATGCACCTTATATATATTGAGGAATTGTGGCACATGTAGTGAGACACACTAGCGTCAAATGCTCATTTGCCCAAAGGAGATAAGTTTTCTCGGACCAATATTGTCTCATGATTAGCTTCACCTAGAGGCTCCAATTAAAGAGTTATTACTTGGTCATAAAGGGAAGTCTATTATAATTACACGGATAGTGATTTTGGGGTGGGGGTGGGGAAGAATACTAGGAGTGCCACAACTTTCGTATAGCGCTCACTTTGGTGTAAATTTTTTTTTTCGCTCACTTAAGTGCCACAAGTTTGAAAAAATATTCATCTGAGTACCACTTCCAATTTGCCCACCGAAAAAGCTGACATGGCCGCCGGTGAACAATATTTTAATATTATAATTTTTTTTTTACTTTTTTTTTCTAGGGCCAGCGAGGGCCACCGTTGACCCTCGCTGGCCATTGAACCCTCACCCAAATTGGGCGAGGGCCCTTCGTTGTCGACTGTGAAGGCCCTAGGTAAGGGCGCCAAGGTTGTCGTGGTCTTGCCCAAGGCCTTTGCAGCCAGATCTCGGCAAGGGTTGCTGGGCCCTCGCCGTAGCCGCCACGGGTTAGGTCATCGGGTCCTCGTCGATTGCTGGCGAAGGCCCTAGGTGAGGCCATCGGTAGATTTCTTATTAGTTAAAGATGGCAAGAAGTACACTCAAGTGTTAAACCTTGGCACGGGTGGACATATGTTGACACCCGAAATTTTGTTTATTTTGTCTTAAATGCCCATTTACTTTGCTTGTATAAATACATATTAATTTCTAAAAAAATTTTTTTTAAAGAACTTTAAAAAAAATCGAAAAAAATTAATTAATTAAGAATTAAAAAAAAAAATTTTGGGTCCGGGCCTGGGCTGGGCCTGCCCGGCCCCTTTCTTTTCTTTCTTTTCCCCCGCACGGGCTCGGCCCATTTCCTCTTTTCTTTTCTTTCCCGGCCCATCCGTCTTCTCCTTTTTCCCTTCTTCTCCCGCGCGTGGACAGAGGCAACCTGCAGAAGGGAAATAAAATAAACGGCAGCAGCAGGTCGGCAGGAGGCAGCAGCAGCAGGAAGTCAGCCGAAGAAGGCAGCAGCAGCAAGTCAGCAGAAGCAAGTGACAGCATGGGCAGAAGAGGGAGAACGTCAGACGGTAGCAACGTGCGGCCCGGGATAAGGGGTCGGAATGGAAAAACAAAAAGAAAACAGGGAAGAAAGGAGGAGAGGAGAGGGGGACGGAGAGGGAGTTTCGCCGAGAGGGAGGCAGAAAAAAAAACGAGGAGAAAGAGAGAGCTCGAGAAGTGAGGGGAGAGCAGAAAAGCAAAAAGAAAACGGAGCAGAAGAGGGGAGAAGGCGGGAGCCGAGGGGATTCTGAAAGAGAGGAGATCTGAGGGAAGACCGGAAGCAAGAAGGAGGCTCGAGGGGGGCCCCCAGACATCGCCGGAGACCGTCCGCCCGCTCTTGTTTGCCGCGACCCGCTCCTTGAACCAGGTAGGTTTCTCTCCCACCTTTTTTTTCTTTGTTTTGCAGGTTGAGGCGTCGGGCCGGAGCTCGCGCCGACTGGTTCGCGCGAGCCCCGGCCCTTGCCGCTCTTCTATTCTGCTCCTTATCCCTTTTNATTAAATATTTGGGGGAGGTTGTTTTGGAAGTAAAAGAATCATTTAACCCTTATTTCAACGTTCCAAAAATATTGAAAGCTGAAAGCAGGTCCACACCTACTTGAGTTTTCAACTTTCCCAATGCTAGCTGCCACCCCAAAGCCCCTTAGGAATAATGGCCAAACATCTTACCTTTTCCCTAAGGGGCTTTTATAAAGCTAAAGCAAACACACCCTATCTATATTGAGGAAATGCGGCACATGTAGTGAGACACACTAACGTCAAATGCTCATTTGCCCAAAGGAGATAAGCTTTCTCGGATTGATATTATCTCATGATTAGCTTCACTGAGAGGCTCCAATTAAAGAGTTATTACTCGGTCATAAAGGGAAGTCTATTATAATTACATGGATAGTCATTTGGGAAATATTGATTCTTATTAGAGCTCACACTTGGCATGTTGGGTTTCTTAATGGTTTGGTTTTTTGGACATAGATTTCTATTAGTTAAAGATGGCAAGAAGTACATTCAAGTGTCAAAACTTAGCACGAGTGGACATAACTGCCAAAAATTCTAAAATGTACACTTAGGGCTTGTTTGTTAACGCTCCAATTTTTTTGCTCTTTTATTCTTTAGTTCTCCAAAATAGAAAAAGAATTGAATTTTGTTTGATAACGTTAGCTAGTGTTTCCATTCTCTGGAATAGAAAGTTGTTCTAGGGAATATATTCGAAACAGAAACAAAAAGTAGAAAAAAATAGTTTCTTATTTTCAAGAACAATTTTAGGAATAAGCTTTTTTCTTTTTTTTCTTTTTCTTCCTCTTCTAATCAACCGCCACTATCCATGTGCCGCTGCTCGCTTGCCGCCACCGCCGATCGCTACCCCTAGTTGCCTCTGAAAGAAGAAGAAAGGGAAAAAAGAAAAGGAAAAACAAGAAAATTCTCAAAAAATTATTAAAAAATTAAAAGAAAGTTTAGGTCACAATAAAATTTGTGAAGGGGATTGTTTTGGAAGTAAAATATTCATTTACTTCTTGTTTCAGCATTCCAAAAATATTGAAAGCTGAAAGTAGGTCCACATCTTTTTGAGTTTTCAACTTTCCCAATGCTAGCTGCCACCCCAAAGCCCCTTAAGAATAATTGCCAAATATCTTACATTTTCCCTAAGGGGCATCTATAATGCCAAAGCAAATGCACCTTATATATATTGAGGAATTGCGGCACATGTAGTGAGACACACTAGCCTCAAATGCTCATTTGCCCAAAGGAGATAAGTTTTCTCGGACCAATATTGTCTCATGATTAGCTTCACCAAGAGGCTCCAATTAAAGAGTTATTACTTGGTCATAAAGGGAAGTCTATTATAATTGCATGGATAGTGATTTTGGGGTGGGGGTGGGGAAGAATACTAGGAGTGCCACAACTTTCGTACGGCACTCACTTTGGTGTAAATTTTTTTTTTCGCTCACTTAAGTGCTACAAGTTTGAAAAAATATTCATTTGAGTGCCACTTCCAATTTGCCCACCGGAAAAGTTGACATGGCCACCGGTGAATAATATTTTAATATTATAATTTTTTTTTTTTTGCTTTTTTTTTCTAGGGCCACCGTTGACCCTCGCTGGCCACTGAACCCTCGCCTAAATTGGGCGGGGGCCCTTCGTCGTCAACCGTGAAGGCCCTAGGTAAGGGTGCCAAGGTCGACGTGGCCTTGCCCAAGGCCTTTGCAGCCAGATCTCGGCAAGGGCTGCTGGGCCCTCGCCGTAGCTGCCACGGGTTAGGTCGTCGGGTCCTCATTGATTGCTGGTGAAGGCCCTAGGTTAGGCCATAGGTAGATTTCTTATTAGTTAAAGATGGCAAGAAGTACACTCAAGTGTTAAACCTTGGCACGGGTGGACATAAATGCCAAAAGTTCTAAAATGTACACTTAGGGCGCATTTGTTAACGCTCCAATTTTTTTGCTCTTTTATTCTTTAGTTCTCCGGAGTAGAAAAATAATAGAGTTTCGTTTGATAATGTTAGCTAGTGTTTCTATTCTCTGGAATAGAAAGTTGTTATAGGGAATAGATTTGGAATAGAAACAAAAAGTAGAAAAAAACAATTTCTTATTCTCAAAAACAGTTTTTGGAATAAGTTTTTTTCTTTTTTTTCTTCTTCTTCCTCTTCTAATCAACTGCCACCATTCGCCTACCACCTCCGCCAGCCACTTGCCACCACTGCCGATTGCTTCCCCTAGCTGCCTCTGAAAGAAGAAGAAAGGGAAAAAAGAAAAGGAAAAAAGAAGAAGAAAAATCTCAAAAATTATTTAAAAATTAAAAGAAATTATAGGTCACAAAAAAATTTGAGTCATACCAAACGCATTTGTATTTTTTTTTCTATTAATAGAAATTTTGTGCAATTATGAAACATGTTGTTTTACTATAAAGTTGTTCTAGGGAATAAAAATAGAAAAGAACTATTTCTAAAAAAAAATTATTCCTAGGAATAGAAATGCTACCAAATGCGCCTTTAAGTGCCACTTTTTTAAAAAAAAAAAAAATTGGACACTTAAATACCAATTCCAACAATGTTTGTTGGAAATCCAACATGGCATTATTTTATTAATATAATCGATCTACATGGCTACCGAAAATCCGACATGGTTCATTGTTGGCATTTAAGTGTTTCATTTCTTCTTCAATTTTGACACTTAGATATACTTTTTGGAAGTTTGGGCACTTATGTGTCCACCTGTGCCAAGTTTTTGCACTTGGGGTGTCCGCACCTCGTTTAAGATGTGCCATTTTGATTGGTAATAGAGAGGATTTCTAGTTGTCTATTGCATTCTTTATCTAAGGACAAGTTTGTAAAAATACACCAAAACTCTTAAAGGTTTTTAAAATTGTCTCCTTTGAAATGTTAAATTGAAATACTAAGGTCTTGGTTAATTTTGATAATATGAGATGGAAGTTTATAAATTTAGTGACATATATAATGTCTTTTTTGAGATGCTTAGGCTTGTATGCATGAATTCATTTTATGATGTGCATGTACTTGAGGCACAAGTGAAGGTTGATTGACATTTGATCAAACTCAATGGTATTGCAATTTTTCAAGTGTTATGCTTATCCAAAGTTACTAGGAGATTCTTTTATCGTCAAATTCAAAGATTTTTGAGATCTTTATGCTATCAATATTTGATGTTAATAAAAAATAAAAAAAAGATTTCCCAACTCCCTGGTTACTGTTCATTTCCTCTCCACCGCTCCTTCGCATCTTCAGTCACCGGTTGATTCTCGGAGCTGCAGTGGCCGACCCAGGGCTCCTCAGGAGCTATTTCTTGGAGGATTTGCTTCGTCTCTACTGGGCTACACCCTCCCAGAACCATAGCTCCAAGGTATGCCTACATTCTATGGATTTCTAGATCTGCGGTAGGGTTTCTTCTGGTGTTTCTGGGTAGCGATTGCTTCTGCAATGGCTGTCGATGGGGACTTTGTAGATAGAAGGAATTTTCCGCCCATTGGGAGAACATTTAGGGGTGAAAGTAGCTCTAGACAGGGTAGGAGTCGTCCCCCTCCATTCCGTTCTAGATCTCGGGTTTCCCTTTCCTCTAGAGGCGATGCTGCTCTGTCGATAGATAAGGCTCGTATTCCGGAAGGACACCCAGGGCAACGGATCAATATGAATGATATTCCTGCTAGGAATCAGAAGGAGGACTTTCAACGCCCTCGGGATAACCAGTTTGTACCTGGTAGGGGGGCTCGAAACTCCCACAATCCTGTTATGCTCGACCTAACAGATAAAGGTGCTCGACCTAACAGATAAAGGAGCTGCTGCTCCCCCTCGCACTTGGGCGAATGTTGCCAAAACAGCACTAATGGGGTAGGTAAATGATGAGTTGGTAGCTTACTTCCCGGATGAAGCCCTCGAGGAGGCGGACTCGTTGTGGCCAGAGTGTCTGGTCGGTTATTTTATTGGCAAAAAGTTGCCATTCCGACTAGTGGAAACAACATTAAAACATGCTTGGGGATCTAACCTTACTGATATAAAGACTGATGATAAGGGGTTCTTCTTTTTAAGAATCCCAGACGCCAACTATAGGAGATCGTTGCTTGAACGAGGGCCCTTGACAGTTGCAAGAGTGCCTATGATCCTACAACAATGGGAGCCACTTCTTGAGCTTAAGAAACATGACCACTCCAAAATCCCGGTCTGGATCAAATTGAGGAACATTCCCTTTGTGCTGTGGTCGAAAAGAGGCATTGGGGGAATTGCTAGCATAGTTGGCAAGCCCCTTTATGTTGACCAGAACACGGAACAGCTGAAAGTCCTGGCCTATGCACGTGT
The DNA here is from genome assembly GCA_014858505.1 of Corymbia citriodora subsp. variegata. Lineage (NCBI taxonomy): Eukaryota > Viridiplantae > Streptophyta > Magnoliopsida > Myrtales > Myrtaceae > Corymbia > Corymbia citriodora. The sequence continues at coordinate 3,596,832 of CM026410.1, forward strand.
ATGTGTTGAAATCAAGGCTACTGATGCAAGGAGGGACACAGTCAAAGTTTTTATGAAGGGCACTACCAGGGAGGTTTCGATTGAGTATGAATGGCGGCCTACTTCATGTCAGAGATGTGGAGTCTTCGGTCATAATTGCAACCCTCCAGCTTCCCGCTCGCAAGCCAAATCTGCTGCACCAGGAGGTATGCAAATGGCTCAGGAGAAACCAGGAGGTGAGCTTCCTTCCCATTATTCTCAGTTGGAAGGGGCCAAACGACCTACTACAGATCGGATTGAACCTGCCTCGAAGGCTAAAGCCCCAGTAAATGCCAGAGTTGGGCCACCTCCCCCCCTGGTTGATCAGACAGTCCCGGCAGACGATTGGCAGATTCAACCAGCTGCTAGGCGTGCTCTTCGCCGTAAAGCAAAGAAGAATTTGCAGAGATCTAACTCTGTCCCTCCCAAGAAACATATTATCTCTCCTCCCCCCCCCCTTCGGAGAGAATGCATGCTTCTGAGAACAAGGATGTGGGCTGTTTCGATGATGCTGTTAGGCAGCTGGTGGGCATCTGCAACACAGACGTTGAGGTGTCCCAGGGCACCATATCCTCTGCTGACGACCTTGAGGAATCCGAGGGGGAGAGTAGTTACGAAGAGGACTTGCCGGATGGTGGAATGGTCCAGGATGTTTCGCCTGGGAACAAACAGCAGGAGACATTAACTGAGGACCCCTTGGTGTTGTTGCGGGTCCCTGACTCGCAACCTTCACGTTTGCCTATGCCTTCTCAAATTGCTCCGCAGGAAAGCCCACATAGGGAGGACTCCCCCCCACTTCAGCGGACTAGTCGTAGGCGGGCCGCCAAGCGTAGGTAGTTTTCACTGCTTTTCTAAATATATATGTAAATAGCCTCTATCTAATACTTATGAACTTCGGTTTTTGGAACATACGGGGAGTAATGGACCCGGTTAGACAAAGTGAAGTCAGGCAGTTGGTCTCCTCTAGGAACATCTGCTGCTTAAGCCTTTTTGAAACTAAAGTCCGCCAGGATTATTTTGGTAGCATATCTGCTAGTATGTTACCTGGTTGGACTTGGATCGCCAACTATGAATTTTCCCCGAGGGGCCGCATCTGGGTTGGTTGGAATCCTAAAGTCGTTGACTTCTTTTGTGATTATAAATCTAGCCAAATCATTCATGGCCAGATTAGAAATTCTGATATGGACACTCAACTATACTTTGCAGCGGTTTATGGTGATCACACTTTTATTCGTCGAAGACCCCTTTGGGCGGATTTGATAAGGATCAGTTCCTTGGTAGTCAATAGTCCTTGGATTATTGGTGGTGATTTTAATGCAATACGGGACACCTCTGATCATCAAGGGAGTCCTGACATTTGGTATCCCTCCTTTGATGAATTTAATGAATGCTTATTCCAAGCTGAAATCAATGATCTGCGCTATGTGGGATTTCGGTACACATGGTCGGCTTTTTCAGGGATTTACAGGAAACAGAGGAAGATTGACAGGGTTTTGGTTAATAACCAATGGAGCTTGCAATTTTCCTTCTTGGAAGCAATCTTCCTCCCACCGGGCATTTCGGATCACTCTCCAGGCTTGGTTCGGGTTCTCCCGGTGTCGGCTAGGAGGAAGCCATTTAAGTTTTTTAATTTCTGGATGTCCCATCCTAACTTTACTAATGTAGTATTGCAGGTGTGGGATACCCAAATAGTGGGCACTCCAATGTTCCAACTTTGCTCCAAGCTTAAAATGCTGAAAGGGAGGTTGAAATTGCTCAATATGGATTCTTATTCTGACATCAGTAGGCGTTCATCTGATGCTAAATCTTCACTCCAAGCTATTCAAGAAGCGATGCAGCTGGATCCTCAAAATGAAGCCTTGGCAGAAATGGAGAAGGCCAAAAGGTGTGAATACTATGACCTCCGTTCGGTGGAGGAATCATTTTACAGGCAGAAATCTAGGATTAGATGGCTCAAAGAAGGGGACCAAAATACACGGTTCTTTCATCATACTGTCAATCAACATCACCTCCGGAACAGAATTATTTCGATCCAGGATGAGGCAGGATCCTTGATATCAGAGGCCGGGGAGATACAACGGTGTTTTATTACATATTTTTCGGACCTCTTGGCGCCTGTATCCAGACCTGACCCGCCTCCGCTGGAGGTGATTCGGCAATATATTATCAGGCCTCCCTCTGCCGACCAGGTCAGTATTCTCTCCCAACCGGTGTTGCCGAAGGATATTCATAATGCTATGTTTTCATTGGCTGGGGGCAAAGCCCCCGGCCCTGATGGATTTACTGCTGATTTTTTCAAGAAAAATTGGTCTAAAGTTGGTCCCCTGGTGGTTGATGCTGTTCTGGATTTTTTTCGGCATGGTAAACTCCTTCGTGAGCTTAACTGCACCATTTTAGCTCTTGTTCCTAAAGTCCCCAACGCATCTTCGGTGAATGATTACCGCCCTATCGCTTGTTGCAATACTGTTTATAAATGCATTACCAAGTTAATTGCTAACAGGATTGCCAAGATTTTACCGAAAATAATCAATCCTAGCCAAAATGCGTTTGTCAAGGGCAGGCGCATTACTGACAACATTTTGTTGGCACAAGAGTTATTTTGTAGGTTTCACTATCCTAACTACTCTCCGAAGTGTGCGATTAAGGTAGACTTCCGGAAGGCTTATGACACCGTTGATTGGAATTTCCTTGAATCCACCCTCCTGGCTTTCAAATTCCCGAACCATCTTGTTTGGTTAATTATGATTTGTGTTCGTACTCCTAGATTTTCCATATCCATCAATGGGGAAATCCATGGTTTCTTCAACAGTGGCCGAGGACTCAGGCAGGGAGACCCGATGTCGCCTTATCTATTCACATTGGTAATGGAAATCCTATCTGGAATTTTGGAAGCCCAAGCTAGGTGGAGGGAGTTCCGGTTCTATTGGCGATGCAAGAACACCCGCCAATCTCATCTCTTTTTCGCTGACGATGTTTTCATATTCAGTAAGGCTAATGAACTGTCGGTGGCTTGTATGAAAGATGGTCTTGACCTCTTTTCTGAATGGAGTGGATTGTGTCCAAATAACTCCAAAAGTGAAGTGTTTATCTCGGGTGCATCGGCGACACTTCGGGACGTCATCCTTGGGCGCCTTAACTTTCGGGAGGGCTCTTTACTAGTAAAATACCTAGGGGTACCGATTATCACGGCAAGACTCAACAAGGCGGACTGTAATGCCCTGGTAAGCCTTCTCACTTCTAGAATTCAATCCTGGAATCTCAGGTTCCTCTCTTTTGCGGGCAGAGTGCAATTGATCAAATCGGTTTTGCATGCCATGCAAGTCTATTGGGCTTCGATCTTCTGGCTACCATCTTCGGTAGTTAATAGAATTGAGCAGCTTTGCCGCCAATTCTTGTGGAAAGGTCCGGCACTAGGAGTGGGCGGGGCAAAAGTATCGTGGGAGGATGTATGCCTTCCTAAGAAGGAGGGGGGTCTTGGTATTCGTAGATTCCGAGATAACAACACCGCTGCCATGTTCAAGCATATATGGACTTTATTCACGGATAAGGAGTCCCTATGGTGTATTTGGGTTCACTCCAATCACCTTAAAAATGCTCATTTTTGGACCGCCTCTGCCCCTACTTTCTGCTCATGGGCTTGGCGGAAGCTATTACAATTAAGGGAGGCTGCATTGGCGTTGTTTTCGTGGAAAATAGGAGATGGCAAAACGGTCTCTTTGTGGTTCGATCCTTGGATGAAATCAGGACTTCTCAGTAGGTTATATTCCCATGCTGATATATACTGCTCATCTTTGAAGCACGAAGCCAAAGTCCAAGATCTGTATTCAGTTGATGGCATCTCCATTAGGCAAGAACTGCAGGCTATCCAGGCCTCGTTTCCGACCCTCTCGGACTCTCCTGATGCATTTCAATGGATGCCAGAGCAGTCTGGCCGCTTCTCACTTGCATCCGCCTGGAATGAAATAAGGCGGAAGGGGAGGCTAGCCTCATGGGCGAGTTTCATTTGGGACAAAGCTGTTATCCCTCGGCACCAGTTCCTACTATGGATCATCTCTCGGCATCGGTTGCCAACTCAAGTATTTTTGATGTCTTATGGAAGGTTGGCTGGTGGTACTTGCGCCTTTTGCAAGGTCAGACCTGACTCTACTGATCACTTGTTTTTTGAATGCCCTATTCCGAATTCCTTAGCCAAATTTTGGGCTGGAAAATGCCTCATCCTGTGGTCGAATCGTCCATGGCTTCACAACATTCTATGGCTGAGTAAGCACTTATCAGGTAGTGATTTCTATAATGATATCACAAAGTTCTCTTTTGGCACCTTGTGTTATGTTATTTGGAAGACTCGGAACAATATCATATTCCGTTCAGGGGACCTCTTCGTGCCTACGATGCAGCTTCACATCAGCAAAGCGGTTAAAGACAAATCTCTTTCGTTCCAAGGTGTGCCCGACACCCCTAAGAATAGGAGAATTCAGTGTAATTGGGGCCTTGACCCTTCTATTTTTTGCTAGTCCTTAGTTTGAGGGTTGTTTGTATATAGCTCCCCTATCGATGTATTTTCGGGTTTTTTTGAGTCCGGCACCCCCATCTCTCGGGTTATGGTGGTTACATTCGAGGGTTGATGGTGCCGGTTTCATCTCCTTGTAATTTGTTGGTTGAAATCTCTTAATACACTTACCTTTACCAAAAAAAAAAAAAGTACTTCTGTCCCTCTCTTTCGTTTTTTTTTTTTTTTTGGATTTGGCTCGTAATGAATGAGAAGAAGTGGGCGTACAATTTGGATGATTTAGAAAATCTCTATTGCAGTGTCTTCAAAACATGTTTACAGACCCTATGTATCCCCTAATAACCATAAAGTACGTCATCACTTCGGATGATCCAATATATTACTCTCCCATATTGTTTTCCTTTACATTGGTGCGGGATGAAAGTTGCCTTTTTGATGGGCCAATATAGATTTTGTACTCAAGTTCTAACTTTAAGGAAAAATTTTAATTAAGGACCTAAAACGGCGCTAGTTTCTCAAAACAGAGTTTAGAATGGACTATGTTTTAAATAAGGCTCGGAGTGGCCAAGTTGGTTTCAAATAAGAGCATAAACTTACTGCCAGCCAAATATTCGCCTGTGAACATCTTCTGGCAACTAGAACAGGGGTAATTTGGTCAAAATTTACAATGGGGTAAAAATTGAAAAAATTCCCAAATTGAATAAAATTTTCAATTTTTCACATTTTCTTCTTTCCTCTCCCTGGTTGCTTAGGCATATCGCTCTCCTCTGATCATCGTTGCTCCTCGCGAGCTTCAATCCATCGTTTGCCGTCGTCTCTTCTTTCACTACTTCATCGTCCTCAAGCTTTCAGTCGTCCACAAGTTTCAAGTTTGTTGTCCGCAAGCTCCACTCACTTTCATCCTAGGTTAGTGTCGTTCATATTGGTGCAGTTCGTCCAAGGGAAAGCGATTGTAGCTTGTTGAAACAACACGTTGCCCAGGTGTGTGCATGTCATGGAATACCATACCGATGGTAGTGTGGCCCTCTTCCCAAACCCGAATGGCTGTTCCAATTACAGTCACGAAGCCTGCTCCTCTCGCACGAACCATTCTTGTGAAAGATTGAGTTCCGCATCCTCTCTTCGATGCTCCTTGGTCTACTCGTGCCGCTGCAATCACAAAAGAAAGGAATTTCCAATCCCTTCGCCTTAAGATTGATCCAAGTGACGAGGAGGGTTCTCCCTCGGGGCAAAATTGGGATTACTTCTCACCGCCGTTGCTCTGGCAAAGGCTTTCTTTTTCCCTTCGACATTAAACTCCAATCCCTGGCTTTTCTCATTGTCATCTATGAAACGTTTGTGCATCGTGCTCATTGGTGAATTTGATAGTAAGATTAGTGACGTCTAATGTTTTGGAGCTACGAGCACAGAAACTTGAGTTGCGGCTTCTGGACATTGCTGAAAAGGAGGTCAAAATTCTTCTTTTTGTCAATTTTATGGCATCCTCGAGTTAGTAATTTGACTTTGTTATTGTCGGTAAGCTAGACATGGACCCCTCTGAGTAAGGCTTTCTTCGTAATCAGCAGGCGGCAGGTGAATTCATCATTGGGCTTCCTATGTCTTCTGATGGAAAAGAGACTATTCTGTCCGATAAACTTTTCGTAGCGTCGCTGGAAGACTCGCAGCTCGAGCTGTGAGGAGGTGAAAGGATTGCATCTGTTTTGTTTATTATCGTTTATATCTTGTACAAAAAATAGATTCTTCAATGATTTTTTCATTTAAACTTGTTCAATAGTTTGTTCTGGGGAGGTGTCACAAGTTTATGTGCATTTTTTTAATGAGATAATCAAGTGTCAAAAAAGTGCTGTCTATATCATTCAAGCTTAGACATTCCAACTTGAAATGTCCGTATCTGCTATGTACATACACAGCTTTTTCGTCTATCAAGACTGGAACCAGTTGTCATTTTGACCAAAACTCAGTCAACCAACATTCTCATTTTATAATGGACTTGAAATGAATGTAAGAAAAACCACATCAGCACATCAATGAAACACCACAGTAGTAAAACTAACATACCTTAATTCATATAATTATTTGACAACATCTGTCACACCCCAAATCCTATAAGGACAAGAGGGTGACACGGCTATCCTTCCTGCCTGAAGAATGCAGCCTTAAACTACACCCACATATCCAGCTCTCAAAAGTCCCCGCGATGGCGCTCTCACTTTAACGGCTACTACCTGAAGGACTTGATAATATAATAAGAGGAAATGAATGAGCTACCACGGCCCAGTGAGTAACACATTTCTTCCAAGCGGATCGGGAAATTACTATGCATATTTACAATACCAATATAATCCACTTTGAACATAATATATATACATACTACAAATACCTCAAGAAAACAACAAAGTAGGTACCAATGGTTGAATCCACTGGTTAATCTCATCAAACATATGCCAAGGGTCCTTCCCATCGGCTAAACTTGTCAAAACACGGGTCAATGGTCCATTCCACCGACCAAACTCAAATCAAATGTCAATGGTCCACTCCATTAACCAAACTCAGGCTCAAATGTCCAACCATGGTCACGCTTAACGCCTATGACAAGACGACCAAGATTCCCCTCTTGGTTAGGTCTCCACCTACTATAAGCCGGTGGCTTGGCCCACAAGGATATCCTAAACTAGTATGCGCATACCTACACACCCCTCAGGGTTCATAGAGACATTGAGCATCAATCCAGCAATAACAAATCCCCAATAATCCACAACAGAATCATAATCATTTCATAATTCAAGCATTTAATAAATATGGAAACGCTTTACATAAACAAGAAGCTTTCCAAGGTCCTTTGATAAAGGTTTAGCAAACCACTTTCAAACAAATATCCCAACTAAAATCAAAGGACAGTTTTCTCACTCAAACAACAAATGGTAGTAAAATCCCGATCCTGTTTTTATGCATCAAAGAATGCTATTTTTCAACTAATAGCATATATTACCCATAATATATTTTAAACATGAGTTTAAAATATAAGGAAGAAAAAGTGCCACTCACCTGGGAAAAGCCAAAAACCAACTAAGCCCTTATTTGAGCGGACGTACTCGAATTCCTAACAATTAATCCAAAAATAATATCAAAGACTGAGTAAATGGACATAAATAATGACTCGATTATCCTATGCTTATTTATCGATAACACGACACCTACGTGCCGGCAGAAAGCTCACCTTAAACGAAAATCTATTATTATCCGCGAGACACGGACACGCACTCAATTTTGTCGCCCCATAACTTCCTCCACAAAATTCAGTTTCAAGCCAACTTATAGTCATTAGAAAACCCTTTTGATGCACTACAACAACCCCATAACAGCCACCTCAAAACCTCGCCAAAAGCAGCAGAAAACCAGTCTCGAAGCTACTGTTCGCAATAGTGACAGAACGCGCGCTGAACTTCAAAAATTTATTCCGGACAAACCGCAAGCTCAAATTCAATTCCGAAAAATGCTATAACTTCACAACATCCGAAATTATCTTTCCCATAAAAAATTTCAGCTCAACGACTCAAAAATCGGACTTCGCCACACAAATCTCCATAAACTCCGAATTTCAAGCCCTAATTGCTATTAATCCTTCCCAAGGATGATTAGATACCTTAATCACTTACCGGCGCCGAGGAACGGAGTTAAGATGAGCTGTGGAGGTGTCCGTGGCGAGCACGTGGGGGTTTCACCTCCCTTTTTCCTCTTTCCCTTCTCTTTCTCTTCTCTCCCGTTTCTGCTTCTGCTCTGTTTTCTGTTCTTCCATTCTGTTTTCAGCAGCTCAACGCAGCAAGAAGAAGCAAATATATGTGGGCTGGACTGGCTTTTTTTTTTAAGAGACAAAGATGGGCTGACTTATTTGGCCCCAAATATTACAATCTACCCTCCTTAAAAAAATTTCGTCCTCAAAATTTACACGTACCTCAATCATGAAACAAAAGAGGATATTTGTGTCTTGCCTCATCCTCAAACTCCCAAGTGGCCTCCCTCTCCATGTGATTTTGCCGTTGAATCTTCACATATGTTCTAAATAATCATGATGATTTGTGACATGTAGTACGGGTAAATCTTCATACTATGTTTTCTTTTGAAGAGAGAAGTCTTTATGACGTGGCTCAAATAAAGAATCAATTTTCTAAGAATCCATATACGTCATTCCTCTCCTTATCCATTGAACGAGCACCATGATGTTAGGGTGCATGGGAGTTCTCATTTCATATTTCATAACAGCCAAAAATCATTGCGAGTACGAGTCGCTATTTTTGCTTAATGCAACTTTTTGCCACATGAGAAGATCCCTTGTTTGCATAGACTCTTTTAGTAGCATGCACGTGAGAGAGCAACCGCAACTTGTTCGACCACCACTTCATCGAGCTCTAGCTCATAGACATGCCATTACCTAGCACTATCGAATGGAAGCATCAAAACCATACTATGTTGTTAAAAATGTAGGCTAGTCATCAATATGGAAATTAGAGAGATGTAACATAGGAACCCACATAGTGACAACCTCACCTAGAATGTACTCCCGAGCAAGAGGACGCATCCTTGCAACAGATGAATTTGATGATATTTTCACCATATGATGGTTACTAAACACTTGAGTGATTAGAGAAAATGAATAGGTACAGTGTATCTAACTGGATCATTGATACTGCCAAAAAGTGTAGGATAGCTAAAGCTCCAAGCCACTTCGTGCTAGCATCCACAGGGCACACTTTCCCCATGACAAAGTTTTGCCTCGTACAACCAGAGTAGTTTTCAAAATAATATGTCCATCAAGAGCACTCCTAATTTTGTGTGTTATCATCTTGACAATCTGCTAGCTTCCTCTTGAGTACAAATGAAACCCATTTTCTTATCAAGTTCTGTAGCTTTGTTTTTTAGAACTCATCCCTGAATTTCATGCCAAGTAGATCAAGGATGATATGCATAGACATGAGAGCAGTAGCACAGGATACATAATAGTCAAAACCTTTGCAGTGGTCATAACTGCTTCTATAGTTCTTGAATACATGGTAAATATCCATAAGTTGATCAGATGGGTTGTTCCACATAGAACTATGAATGCATTACATTGAACAAAAACCAATCTATAGGGAAATAGCAAATTCTTAACACAAGTTCTAGAGGGATGGAAAAGTAAGCCAGAACAATACAAATTTGAGATGTACTAGTACTTCATCAAAAGCTCGTCAGCTAGCCACTATGACCCAATGCACAATTGTAGGAATCCATTGTATGGTAAAACAACCTGAGCAGTCAAATTTTTTTTTTTTCACATGCCTAAATCAAGTCAACCAAGCTCGAGCATGAAGTCAACAAACAACTGAAGCTTATGTTGCCTCTTCCCTAGATTCGCATCATTCATACATCTCGATACATGTGACTAATTCCATAAGCCTCAATGATGGTAGTCTTAGTCATAGAATCCTTGAATGCTGAGCAGAGAGAGATCCAGCAAATAGAGACCCAACCTCGCACATGCATCTTAACCCTATTAAGAAATCTTCTACTATAGAACCATATATCCATCTCATCTCTTTGCCCCCACTCAATCTGTTCCTCATAGTTGCCGCTGAAGATATGAAACGCTTCCTTCAAAAGTGTTGGCGGATTAGTAGATAGTTGAAGTCTTCCCTATTCCATGAATGCCGCTACCATGAAGAGTGGCGATTAACCAAGGCGTTCTTTTGTTTTTTTTTACCCATTTGAAGTTCTGCTCTATTAGAACCGGTCCCTTTTTATGTCTCATTTTCCTTCTAGGTATTTACTAGTCATGTAGGGAATGTCCTTTTCCTGCTTGAGTTTTCAAGTTTAAACCCCTTCTTTTTTATCAACAAATTCCGACGCTATAAGAGTTCAAGTCCCTTAAAGAGTCCACAATCTGCATATGAACTTGTTGTGTATGGTCAACATAATGAACTGAATGCCTATCATAAGGGACCAAAGATCCAAATGTTGTCCGACCAAATTGATTTTCCAGGTGTAGCACAAGGGAATTCACTATATACTAGCTGCCCATTAGTGAGAAGTGGCATTGGATATTAAGATTTATGTCTAGAAGAAGACGAGAAATCAGGATCTTCTCATTTCCATTGGCGCCTCATGACATTTTCTTGGATATCATTGAACTCACTTTCTAGATCATTGACAACATCTTCTCTCATTCAAGGATTCCCTTTGTGCCTTTTGCCGTGAGTCATACTCTGAGGACGACACTAATTACCATCTCTCCTCTCGCACTCATAACAAGGACGGCACACTAGGAATGCACTCTCCTTACAAGCAACAAAGACTTCATCATTGGCTGTAAATCCAATAACATCATCACAAATCTGACATATCTGGTCATTCAAGTGCTTCAAGGGTTAGAGCGCGCTTCTAGAGTCACGATAAATTCAAACCAGCATGTTCCTCTTATAAGACCCGGCCACCATTTGTGCACTTGCTTCCAAGAGATGATCTTGACCCTTTGTTTTTATCTAGTAGAATTTCTTGAGAATTTCAAGACATTTTATTATTTCTGCTGGAAAGTTTAGAACATAAAACTTGTAACTTGGCCAAGAACGAGAGTTTCTACTCCTTCAGTTAATAAGGTCACATGAGTCCTATTTGATTTGCCCTCCTTTTAGAGAAAATCTTCTTTGGCTAAAACCGATGACTTCCATTCCATCATTTTGCACTGAACAATTTTACAAATTGAACAATTTCCTGCTTTTGAAATGCAGAAGGTGAATCTCGAGGAATAGGAGCATAGCCACTAAAGAAACCTCATAACTCACTGACATCAGCATCACCCACAAACTTTCCGTCCTCTATTGTTGCCACCTTACAGTTCCATTAATGCTTATTTTCCTTAATGTAGTGAACAACTTCCAGAGCTTTAACTCTTTCTTGTGTGCTAGAGATGCACCCACTGAAAAATATATATTTGAAGCAATGTCCAATCTGAACACATCATAGTGATTCACGAATGGCTGACCAAATGACGTTATTAACATGAACAATATGCTCTCCTTTGCATGCAAATAAGCTGATGAAGTGCTTTTCCCCCTTCAGAATTCTTGTCTCTAACTTGTACACCCTTTCGATGGGTATAATGCATGGGCTAAAGAAGGAAAAGAATTTCTCCATTTCTCGGCTTGAAACTTCCTCACAAAATAGAATTTGCCATGTGAAGCCTTTGGAATGCAAACTAAGTGAAGATTCTCGATACACCATTTCTCTAAACCAGCCTTCATTTCCACAACTTAGAACGTCAATATCCTTAGACAAATGAGACATTTTCTCTCTTGAGAGAGCACTCCACAAAGTTACAAGATTTAAGTCGGAATTGAGCGAGAAAAATGACAGTCGACTACAACAAAGGATCTTGGTATCAGAATTTGCATCGAACAGAGAAATGTCTCTCTCCATTATTGTTCTTTGCTTCTCCAATTCAAATTCTTTCTTTTTCTCTTCACACGTTAAAGACTCAGAGGCTCATTCTAATAATTTTGTTTCTCTTCATCAATTCATTTTCTCAAGTTCTGCAACTAAAGTCAAGATTCTTTGGCATTTCTCCATTCAATAGCACATATCTTAGAAAATAAAAAGCTCATTAAATCCACATCCTCAAAACCCCGAAAGTCAAAGTGCATAAGAACCGACACAAACTTTGAAGGAAGGAAGAATCTAGAGTTTCATCCTCGGACTCGGTAGAGACACCACCAAACTTGAAATTTTCTTAATCATTTTGTCTCTCCCACTCTGAGTTGGACCGATAATCATTTGGACCTAAAATGAAACATGTGTCCTAGTAAAACAAGACTAACGCACGTTATAAACTAACACACAATCTCGCAACATCCGATAAAAATCTAGACCCAAACATCATAACCTAGGCTCTGATACCAAAAATGTCACACCCCAAATCCTATAAGGACAAGAGGGTGATACGGCTGTCCTTCCTGCCTGAAGAACGCAGCCTTAAACTACACCCACATATCCAGCTCCCAAAAGTCCCCGCGATGGTGCTCTCACTTTAACGGCTACTACTTGAAGGACCTGAAAATATAATAAGAGGAAAGGAATGAGCTACCACGGCTCAGTGAGTAACACATTTCTTCCAAGCGGATCGGGAAATTACTATGCACATTTACAATACCAATATAATCCACTTTGAACATAATATATATACATACTACAAATACCTCAAGAAAACAACAAAGTAGGTACCAATGGTCGAATCCACTGGTTGATCTCATCAAACACATGCCAAGGGTCCTTCCCATCGGCTAAACTTGTCAAAACACGGGTCAATGGTCCATTCCACCGACCAAACTCAAATCAAATGTCAATAGTCCACTCCATTAACCAAACTCAGGCTCAAATGTCCAACCATGGTCAAGCTTAACGCCCGTGACAAGACGACCAAGATTCCCCCCTTGGTTAGGTCTCCACCTACTATAAGCCGGTGGCTTGGCTCACAAGGATATCCTAGACTAGTATGCGCATACCTACACACCCCTCAGGGTTCATAGAGACATTGAGCATCAATCCAGCGATAACAAATCCCCAATAATCCACAACAGAATCATAATCATTTCATAATTCAAGCATTTAATAAATATGGAAATGCTTTACATAAACAAGAAGCTTTCCAAGGTCCTTTGATAAAGGTTTAGCAAACCACTTTCAAACAAATATCCCAACTAAAATCAAATGACAGTTTTCTCACTCAAACAACAAATGGCAGTAAAATCCAGATCCTGTTTTTATGCATCAAATAATGCTATTTTTCAACTAATAGCATATATTACCCATAATATATTTTAAACATAATTTTAAAATACAAGGAAGAAATAGTGCCACTCACCTGGGAAAAGCCAAAAACCAACTAAGCCCTTATTTGAGCCAACGTACTCGAATTCCTAACAATTAATCCAAAAATAATATCAAAGACCGAGTAAATGGACATTCTAAATAATGACTCGGCTATCCTATGCTTATTTATCAATAACACGACACCTACGTGCTGGCGGAAAGCTCGCCTTAAACGAAAATCTATTATTATCCGCGAGACACGGACACGCACTCAATTTTGTCGTCCCATAACTTCCTCCACAAAATTCAGTTTCAAGCCAACTTATAGTCATTAGAAAGCCCTTTCGATGCACTACAACAACCCCATAACAGCCGCCTCAAAACCTCACCAAAAACAGCAGAAAACCAGTCTCGAAGCTACTGTTCGCAACAGTGACAAAACGCGCGCCGAACTTCAAAAATTTATTCCGGACAAACCGCAAGCTCAAATTCAATTCCGCAAAATGATATAACTTCCCAACATCCGAAATTATCTTTCCCATAAAAAATTTCAGCTCAACGACTCAAAAATCGGACTTCGCCGCACAAATCTCCATAAACTCCGAATTTCAAGCCCTAATTGCTATTAATCCTTCCCAAGGATGATTAGATACCTTAATCACTTACCGGCGCCGAGGAACGGAGTTAAGATATTCCTCTTTCCCTTCTCTTTCTCTTCTCTCCCGTTTCTGCTTCTGCTCTGTTTTCTGTTCTTCCATTCTGTTTTCAGCAGCTCAACGCAGCAAGAAGAAGCAAATATATGTGGGCTGGACTGGCTTTTTTTTTTAAGAGACAAAGATGGGCTGACTTATTTGGCCCCAAATATTACAACATCAGTTTACATTACTCCTACAAATTGCAACAACAGAATAGAAAGCAACATTTGATATGGGATTTTTGGCCATAGCAGTGCTCGGTGCTCGGCACTTGACGTGCTCTTATTTATTATGACTAGGCCTTTGATGTCTGTATTGTCTTCAAAACATGCTTACAAATCCTAAGTACCAATATTGTAATAAATATAAAGAAGGTCATCACTTTTACGTTTTGTTTTCCTGTACGTTGGTACGAGATGTGTTCCAAATTGCCTTTTTGATGGTCATTTAGAGATACTTGTGTGTTCAAATTCCTACTCTAATATGGCCTTTTTCCAAGTAGGTTTTTTTGTCTGCAAACAAATTCGAATAGAAGTCATTTTATCGCTCGCATGAAATGGGTTGATCAAAATTTGTGAACTAAACATCATGAACATGAACTCGAACTCGTTAAGGTCGTGTCATGTACTCGAGTCATGTAAGGAAATTCCACGTCTTGAACTTTGATATCGAACCAAAGACTAGAAAGAATAACATGGTGGAGATTTAGTGCAACTATTATTGATATATTTAATCATTAACCCTGCGTATGCATATAGCTCCATTATAGACTTCTCGATTTAATTTATGTGTGAATTGGCTTTTGAGAACCTGCACTTGGTACATATATAGTTAAAGTATAGCTGGAGTGCCACAAATTGACACAAGTGGACATTGATTGTCTTATCTTCACACACATTGTCAATTCACGTATTATTTGACATTGATTGTCTTATCTTCTCCCTATTCGTTCTTTGTTTGCTGTTTTTCTTTCCTTTCGTTTAGTCAATTCACATAATGTTACTTAATCAATGAATAAACTTCTTAGCCATTCCGGAAACGCGGTTCCAGTGAATCTTTTTGAAAAGTTGCAACATAGTCCTTTCGAACATTATTGTTTTTCCGATTTTTCATTTTTGACAACCTTTAATCACCAACTATTGAAACCTCTTTATAAGTTATCGCTTCAAGTGATTGGCGATTCGTCGAACACCATAAGTTTCCACAACTCTAATGTCGCTAGTGGTACATTCATCTCTATGGCACGACACATTGCTAAAAAAGAGAATATATTGACTTACAAAATCCTAATTTGAGAGAACATTATTGGAGGGTTGGAAGTTAGGCATAAATCGCGTCGTCAGTGACTTTTGACTGATCAAATTACACCCGCTTTCACGGTGCAATCCAACAGGTACGGCCTGGTTTGGCCCAAAATGCAATTCTTGTTTGCTCGGAAAAATTCATGTGCTTTTAGAGATTTCTCCAGATGGAAGTGTTGGATTGGATTGATTGATTAATATACATAGTGACCCTTTAAAAGGGTTGGGTGGGAAGAAGACTTCAGATTGAGTAAGTTTCGTTTTTAGATGGTCAATTGGTTTTCCTTGAACATATATCTAGAAAGATTGACAATTGATAGCCATTTCATGTTTTCAAGCGGCAAACTTTGAAATCGAGTCTACAGTCGATGGACTTGAAATCCTCTCAATTAAGACTTGCTGCACAACTGCAGGAAAAAGAGAAAAAAGAAGAAGTAAACGTTACCTGAATGACCTCTCTAATTTTAGTAAATTACGAACTCGAGCGTAGATGTACAATGAAACAATTAGCTCTCTTAAGAGCATCACAAATTATAAAGCAGATTTTTACTAGGTTCGTTGTAGCGAAGAAAATGCTTTACAGAAGATGGTGCGGATGAATTTTCGTTCTTTTATATTTCTATTATGTTATTTCATTTAGTGGAAAAAACATTTAAGGTCATTTTCTAATGCAATTTTTTTAATTGACAATATTTCCGACAACATTAATGTCACCATGCCAATATGGCACAAATCGTCCTACATATCGTTGTTGATACTAACATAAATAAATTTTTATAATATTTTTATTTTATTCTCTTTTCTTTTTCTGTTTTTCCCCTCTCTCTTTCCTTTTCTCTTTTTTTCTTTTTCTTTTTTCCTTTTCCCCTCTATCAATCACTGCTAGGCCGCGATGATCGGCAGTGGTTGCTAGCCTCAAGCAAGGATGACCTCAAGCTCGGATAGCCCTTCGCTAGATTAGGAGAGGGCATGGATGGCTATTGCTGCTCAGGCAAGGACTATCCTAACTAAACAAATTCATCCCTATTATAATTAAATCAGCGAATTTTTGTACAAATGGATTATGGTTATTTCGACACCTGATTAATCTTCAAATCGGATCTTTCATGTGTTAATCAAAGAGTCAGTACGAGTGACGAGTATTAATAGCCCGTGGACTACTTTTGTGATTTAGGTAAATTATTGAACAAAAAATAACGCGTGGCTGTCTACGCGGGCATAATGACGTGAAGGCAGCAACGTAGGAATTTTCATACAACGTTGTGGGAAATTGACTAAAAGTCAAACATTGTGTTTCACTTTCTCGTGGTCTTTTGTCTAGACCACAACCCTTCGCGCTATAAAAGAAGTTCATTCAGCTCACCCATTTCTCATGAAGTCCGATAGCATCTTGCTAAGCATGACAAATTCAACTGCGACCCGCCCTCTCTTCCTCTGCCTCTCCCTCTGTCTCCTCTTTTTGCTTCCATTTCCAGCCTCATCGTCACCGACCACAGAGGCGCAAGCTCTTGTCAAATGGAAGAACTCCCTCTCTCCTCCTTCACCTCCGCCTTCTCTGAGCTCATGGTCCCTCACCAACATCACCCATCTCTGCAACTGGACCGGCATTGCCTGCAACAATGGCGGGTCGGTCTCAGAGATCAGCCTCCCAGGCTCGAACCTCAGTGGCACGCTTGATGCACTCGACTTTGCTTCGTTCCCGAACCTGACCCACTTCGACATCAGCGACAACAATCTCGAGGGCTCGATTCCATCCTCGATCGGCAATCTATCCCACCTCAGGTTATTGGACGTGTGGCACAATCTCTTCGAAGGGGCAATTCCTCGCTCCATTGGACAACTGAGAAAGCTTGAAAAGCTTGATTTTGGAATGAACCAGTTGACCTCTTGGATCCCTTCGGAGCTCGCGCTTTGTTCTAACCTCACCTTCTTATCGCTTGCCGTGAATTCAATCTCTGGGGAGCTGCCTCTCTCTCTGTCCAATCTAGTCAGACTGTCAGAATTTGAAGCTTCGGATAATCGCCTATCAGGCGAGTTACAGCCTGACTTCTTCACGAATTGGACCGAACTTGTCTCTCTGCAGCTCCAGGACAATTTTATCTCCGGGCAAATTCCGACCGAAATCGGAAGGCTGACCAAGCTCAATTACCTCTCCATGTACAACAATTCACTCTCAGGGACTATTCCTCCGGAGGTCGGGAATCTGACGTCAATGACCCATCTCGACCTCAGCAAGAACCAGCTTTATGGAGAGGTCCCTGAGACCATCTCTCGCCTTGCTAACTTACAGTCAATCTCTTTGTTTGCGAACAATTTCTCGTGAGGAATACCACGTGATTTCGGCAAGTACAGCCCTTCTCTGAGCTTTGTTAGCTTTCCGGACAACAGCTTCACTGGAGAACTGCCGCCAGATTTATGCAGTGGCTTTGCTCTTCAATATCTCACGGTCAATGGGAATAACTTCACTGGGCCGCTGCCCGACTGTTTAAAGAATTGTTCGGGGCTAAGGAGAGTCCGTCTAGACAGCAATCAGTTCACTGCAAATATCACAAGTGCCTTCGGAGTTTATCCGAATCTGGACTTTATAAGCCTCAGCAACAACCGATTTGTCGGGGATCTCACGGCACAATGGGTGGAATGTAAAAATCTCACGAACTTGAAGATGGATGGTAACAAAATTGCCGGCGGCATCCCACTGGAGCTTGGGAAGTTGTCTCGGTTGCGTGTCCTGACTTTGCACAGCAATGAATTGACTGGGAAAATTCCTGACGAGTTGGGAAATCTAGGGGAGTTGTTGAGTCTGAACTTGAGCGACAACCATTTGGCCGGAGATATTCCCATCTCATTAGGAAACTTAACGAAGCTAAATTATCTTGATTTGTCGAAGAACGCACTGAGTGGTAGCATACCGGACGAGCTGGCAAATTGTGAGAATTTTCTGAGCTTGAAGTTGAGCAACAATAATCTGTCGGGTGTCATACCGCCGGAGCTTGGGAACTTGTTCACGATACAGATTCTCCTAGACCTGAGCCATAATTCCCTAGCAGGATCAATTCCGTCCAATTTAGCAAAGCTTACTAAACTGGAAAATCTCAATCTTTCGCATAACGACTTCTCGGGTGCAATCCCAGCTGCTCTCACCAGCTTGTTGAGTATAACCTCCATAGACTTATCGTACAATGAGCTGACGGGTGCAATTCCTAGTGGTCGTCTCTTCCAACAAGCACCGGGAAGTGCCTTTATCGGGAATCCGGGCTTGTGTGGAAACGTGACGGGATTATCTCCATGCGGGACGAGCAGTAAATCAACCGACCATAGAAAAAAAGTTGTTGTTGGTGTGAGTGTTAGCGTATGCTTATCACTACTTCTAGCGATTCTAATTGCCATGATTCTGGTACTTCGGCGGCGAAAAAAGCTTTTCGACGAAGAGCAAGAGATCAAGCGTCTTAAAGAGCACGAGAAATTTGAGCAAATCATATGGGAAAGGTTGGGGAAGTTCACATTCAGCGACATTGCCAAGGCGACCAATGACTTCAGTGAAGAGTACTGCATCGGAATTGGTGGGTTCGGGAGTGTTTACAAGGCCGTATTGGCAAGCGGCCAAATCGTCGCTGTCAAAAAGCTCAACGCACCGGAATCTGGCAACATACCGGCCATCAACCACCAGAGTTTCGAGAACGAAATCCGCGTCTTGACCGAGGTCCGGCACCGCAATGTGATCAAGCTCCATGGGTTCTGTTCCATGAGGGGTTGCGTTTACTTGGTCTATGAGTTTGTTGAGAGAGGCAGTC
Source organism: Corymbia citriodora subsp. variegata (assembly GCA_014858505.1). Taxonomy (NCBI): domain Eukaryota; kingdom Viridiplantae; phylum Streptophyta; class Magnoliopsida; order Myrtales; family Myrtaceae; genus Corymbia; species Corymbia citriodora. The sequence goes on from CM026410.1 coordinate 3,615,982, forward strand.
TGGCAAAGGTCTTGTATGGAGGAACAGGAGCAGCCGAACTGGACTGGGGTACAAGAGTGAAGATTGTTCAAGGCGTGGCTAACGCGATCGCCTACTTGCATCACAATTGTTCGCCGCCTATCCTCCATCGGGATATAACGTTGAACAACATCTTGCTTGAGTCGGACCTTGAGCCTCGGCTCTCGGATTTCGGGATAGCGAGATTCCTAAATTCAGACTCCTCAAATTGGACGGCAGTGGCTGGATCTTATGGATACATGGCTCCTGGTAAGCCATATGATCAAAGCTAACTATGCATTTCTAGTGTAAATATTATTTGAAATTGTTCAAATTGCTCTCATTAACTTCTCGAATTTGGATTCATCAAATAATTCTCACAAAACTATTTAGAAGAGCAAGTATAGATTTTGAAAAGTCGTTGGTATTAATAATATCAAAGAAATTTGGAATTTGTGTACAACTTGACATTATGATCAATACATTAATGCATTGTTCTTTCATGAAAAACAGAGTTAGCAGTTACGATGCGGATAACGAGCAAATGTGACGTGTATAGCTTCGGAATAGTGGCGCTAGAGATTATGATGGGGGAGCATCCAGGGGATCTTCTCTCTTCTCTATCAATGACGCAAACATCAACAAGTTCAGCGAACGCAAATTTGCTGCTGAAGGATGTGCTTGATCCCCGTCTTCCTCCTCCAACTAGCCAACAAGCCAAGAAAGTGGTATTCATCGTCACAGCGGCACTGGCGTGCACACGCACGAGCCCCGATTCGCGACCCACCATACATTTCGTGGCGCAAGAATTATCTGCACGCACTCAAGCTTACTTGTCCGAGCCATTAGGCTCCATAACTATTGGCAAAGCTATGGAGTCTTCAGGAGCAAAATTTTAAGGGATGTTGCACATCAAATGATGCTTTTCTGGTTCTCTATTGTTTTTTTTTTACCTTTTGCCTTTTGGATTTAGCTGGTAATGAATGAGAAAGAGTGGGTGTATAATTTGGATAATTCAGAAAATCTATTGCAGTGTCTTCAAAATTTGTTTGCAGATCCTAACCATGTGTCCTCTAATGAATATGAAGTACATCATTACCTCAATTGATCCAATAGACTACTCTCCCGTTTTGTTTTCCTTTACATTGGTAAGAGATGAAAGTTGCCTTTTTTATGGACCAACGTAGATTTCATACTCAACTTCAAGAAATTTTTTTAATTAAGGACTTGAAATGGGGCTATTTTTTCCAAAAAGAGTTTAGAGTCGATTATGTTTTAAATAAGGCTCAAGAGTGGCCAAGTTGGTTTTAAATAGGGCCTAAACTTACTGCCTACCAAATATTTGCCGGTGAGCATTTTCTGGCGTCTAGAGCAGGAATTTGGTCAAAATTCGCAATGGGTAGAAAATTGAAAAAACTCCCAAATTGAATAGGATTTTCAATTTTTTTCATTTTCTTCCTTCCTTTCCCTAGTTGCTTAAGCATATCGCTCTCGTCTGAGCGTTGTTGCTCCTCGCGAGCTTGAGTCCGTCGTTCGCCATCATCTTTTTTTTCACAAGTTCGTCGTCCACAAGCTTTCAGTCGTCTGCAAGCTTCAAGTTTGGTGTCCGCAAGCAATTCTTGTGAAAGATCGAGTTCCGCATCCTCTCTTCGATGCTCCTTCGTCTATTCGTGCAGCTGCAATCATAAAAGAAAGGAATTTCCATTCCCCCTAATGCCCTTCGCCTTAAGATCGATCCAAGTGGCGTGGAGGGTTCTCCCTCGGGGCAAAATTGGGATTGCCTCGCACCGCTGTTGCTCTAGCAAAGGCTTTCTTTTGCCCTTTGAGTTTAAACTCCGATCCCTGGCTTTTCTCACTGTGATCTATGAAACGCTTGTGCATCGCGCTTATTGGTGAATTTAACGGTAAGATTAGTGACTTCTAATGTTTTGGATCTAGGAGCACAGAAGCTAGAGTTGCAGCTTCTGGACATGGTAGAAAAGGAGGCCGGAATTCTTCTTTTTTTGTCAATTTTTATGGCATCCTTGAGTTAGTAATTTGACTTTGTTATCGTTGGTAAGTTAGACATGGACTCCTCTAAGTAAATGCTTTCGTGATAATCTGCAGGAGGCGGATGAATTCATCATTGGGCTTCCTATATCTTCTGATAGAAAAGAGACTATTCTGTCTAATTAATTTTGCAGCGTCGCTGGAAGACTCGCGGCTCAAGCTGTGGAGAGGTGAAATGATTGGATATGTTTTGTTGATCATTTTTATATCATTTTTTCCTGATTTTTCCTTTTCGACAATTTTTAGTCACCTACTATTGAAACCTTTTCATAAGTCATCTATTATTGAAACCTTTTCATAAGTCATCGCTTAAAGTGATTGGTGATTCGTCGACCATCATATGTTTCCGTAATTTTAATGTCACGACCATCGCATCATCTATATGGCACGACAAATTGTTCAATTACTACTAATGGGTTGAAATTTACGCATAAATCCCACTTTTAGGGGAGAAACCAATGGGTACGGCCTGCTTCAGCCCAAAATGCAATTCTTGTCTACTTGGAAAAATTCGTGTGCTTTTAGGGATTTCTCCGGATGGAAGTGTATGATTGGATTAATTGATTAATATACATGGTGACCCTTTACAAGGGTTGAGCGGGAAGAAGACTTCAGATTAGATAAGCTTTGTTTTTAGATGGTCAATTGGTTTTCGTTGAACATGTATGTAGAAATATTTGACAATTGATAGCCACTTTGTGTCCCAAAGTTGCAAAGTTTGAAATCGTCTGGTGGTCGATGGACTTGAAGTCCTCTCAATTAAGACCTGCTGCACAACGACAAGGAAAACAAAGGAAAAAGGTAATCATTATGTTCTTTCCTTTGGTGGAAAAAAAACAGTCTAGATCCTTTCCTAATACACTTTTTATTTATATACTTAGAATTCAATTTTTTTAATTAACAAAATTTCCGACAACATTAATTTGATTATGGTAATGTAGTGCCGGCTGTCCTATGTGATATGACTGACGCTGATATGAATAATTTTTAAAAATAATTCCGAGCTAATAATTTGTGAAATAATAGACTATAGAGGTGCCGATGGGGAATGACACACGTACAACTGCAATTCTGATCAAGGATGAACCCTTCGACCATGAGGGCCCAGGCGGGAACGATATCCTCTAATGCTAAACTATTAGGGAAATGAAAATAATTCAATTTGTCAGAAGTACGAAATCGGGTTGTAGTGATTTCCGCATGACTTCGATACAAACTACGAACAACGCTAAACCGATTCCAATTCATCTTGTGCTTGGGATCATGAATTGAGCCCCTGAGACCACGTGACTATTGAAAGATGACCCTAACTTGAGAAATGGCTTAAATGTGGATCAATGAACTATCGACCACAGGTCAAACATGAGGAAAATTCCAAATGGGGCGCCTAATAGTATTATTGTACTACGGTTTCAATCGGCTCAATTTAACCACAAATTTTAATTTGATTTTGGAACCTCACTTTTCAATTATGCCAGGACTAAATATTTGGACGTTGCCTCATTTATTCTCGAGTTTTCCAATGGGCTTTAAAGTGTCGGAAAATGAAAATTTGGACTTGGTTTTGGGCCCACAAGTGGGCCGGCCCAATACCGGCGGCCCAATGGGCCATGCATCCATTTGGCCCAGGCCAAGATGAGCCAAAGCTGGCCCATTTTCTTCCTCCTTGTCAGCCCATGGGCCTTCTCTTCTAGCCTTTTCTTTTTGTGGCTCAATTGGGCTTTGTTTGACTTTGTTTTTGGCTTGGTTTTCTTTGGCCCTTGGCACAAGTGGGCTTGCCACTCACCTTAACCTTGTTAGACTAGTGTCTAGCCCTCTCTCTCTCCTCCATTTCTCCTTTGTGCCGCCCCCACCTCAGCCCCTTTCTCCCTCTCTTTTTCCTTCCCTTTTCCCCCCTTACTTTGCCGCCATCTTTTGTCCACTGCTAGTTTCTGCCATTGCTACCATCGCCGAAGCTGCTACCACCGTCCAACATGGAGCCGCTAACATCCGGAGGCTAGCCTCTCACCGCTGGTGGCCCCAAGTCACCGCCGGTGGCCCCAAGTCACCGCCGGTGGCCCCAAGTCACCGCCAGCCACCCGCACAGCCGTCGGAGCCGCTACTGCCCTTTTTTCGCCCAACAACATTCCGGTGCTATTTTGGCTAGATTCAGCCACTATCCATCGTCCATCGCCATCCCCGAGCTAACCCCATGTAGCCCTCGCTCTTGCCGTCGCTCCAATATCATCGGATTTGTAGGCCACGTGAGTTAATTTTCTAATCCCTTAGTTAAGGGTTAATCTTGCTTAGGAGTAATTTAATTAGTATAATGCTTGGATTATGTTATCGGATGATGATTGATTAGATTATAATATTATTGATTACTTTTGCTTAAGGTTAACCTTGGTTAGAATAAAATAACTACGATTAGATTAAAGTAAATGTAGTTGGTTAAAGTAACCGTAGTTAGATTACAATAACCTTGGTTAGATTAGTCAACCGTAGTTGAGTTAAGAATAGTAACCATTAAAAGTATTATTAATTATTATTATTATCTTTGGATTAAATAATAATTATTTATTATTTTCGGAATTATTAATTATTTTATTTTATAATTTCGAATTATTATTATTATTTAATTCTGACTATTAATTATTTTTGGGAAAATTAATTAATGAAGATTAATTTTCGGAAATGGTTTTTAATCAAGAAATTTTGTGGGAAGGATTATAAAGGCTTACTTTTCCAAGGTTAATTGTGATTAATTTCTTGGTTATTAAAGGAAAATGATTTTGTTAAATAAAGGCTTTGGAAATGTAATTAATTGTTTCTAATATTAAGCAAATTAATTGTTTTAATAGTATGATTAAATGTCAATTATTTTATGGGAATTATGAGGTGTACTTGATTATTAATTGATTGTTGATTGTTATCCACAATTGAAGTACGTGATTAATTAATTGCTGATTGTTGCAATTTTTGTGAGTAATTGGATTGTTATTGTTGTACGTGACTGCCGGATATTGCTGCATTTCATTATACGTGTGTTAACTGCAATAGCATATCGTGTGAGCACAAACTATGTTTGCATTCACGATAGAGCAAAAAAAAGAATGAATTGATTGATGATGTGTTGCATGGTCATATTAAGAGGAGAGCCTAGCATTGCCGAATGACCACCAATCTCTCAAGGTTGTGCGGTGGCCATTTGGTTGCCTAAAAATGGTCAGATGCAGAGTCGTGGTAGAGGCCAAGCCCATGCTCCTTTAGGAAGCCGTCGGTAAGGGGAAAGAAAATGATGTCACCATGCCTCATGGGGGAGGACGATACCTAGTCTTGGCCAATTGATCGCCAACCATAAGGTTGTGCTATGGCCCAAGGGGTCGTAATAATCGAAACATGTATGGATATTGAAACATGAGAAAGTTATGTGCAATGCTCTAATTATTCACACGTCTCTTAATCTTATTATGAATTGAGTGACAGTTTCTACAAGTTGCGTGTGCCAAGACCAAATGGGGTCACATGTGGTTGCATCTGATTACTGAACAGTCTTTTGATAATGCTTCTCTAAGGTGTGGTTTTGGGTTGGTTGTCAAGACTAGGTTGTATGTTAGACTACCTTAAGGCAAGCGAAGTTCCTAACTAAGGCTTAAGACTTTAACTTACCAGTTTATCTCATCCTGTCATGGTTAAAAAAATTTAGAACCTTAGGATGACACAATATCCAGTGCGGTTTGGTATCTTTATGGACATGAGCACTACTGTGACCACGTGGCTCATCCCGGGCTGCAATTTTGCATATGAGCACCATGTGACGACGGTGTGGGTGGACGAGGAATCAAGAGACTATTACATGGTGTACATATTTAAGGCGTAGTTCATTCGGATGGGAGGCATCTTGTACGGTCCCCTAACGGGTTTTGATGGACCGGTCTTGCTTGTGGGGCTAACTAACAAGGTCTGGGATCCTATGGACCTGGATCCCCTTGATGGCGAGATCTCCGACCCGACATTTGGAGAGATTGATCCTTCGAAGGATAGTGAGTAGGCGTCTGTGGCCTAGTCTCTTTTGACGACCCTCCCCTACTTGTACAAAGATAGGTTAGCCGAGCCAGTCTCTTTTTTAGTAGGCCTTAGCATATTGCCTATAGTAATGCATATATATATATGCAGTTGTTCAGGTTAACCTTACAGATATATAAAATGGTATTCTTGTCTTTCCTCTACTATATTTGCTGCTATCCCTATTGATTGTTGGTTGGGGTGTTTGTTTTGCTTCCACATGTACTTAATTATAAGATAAAATGAATTGGTTGATGACAGTATCTAAGATGTCATACAATTAGACCTCAAGTGAATTAAGGTTATCATAAGCTCGAAGATCAAGGTGCGACATTGTCAACTTCAGGCAAGGGATGCCCGGGCCTAGGCTAGCGAGGGCTACCCTAGCCGGATTGGGCGAGGTTGCCCTCAGGCTAGGGTAGCCCTTCACTAGATTGGGAGAGGGCAAGGGCAGCCCTTGCCTGCTTAGGCAAAGGCGGGCCTTGCTAGGTCGCTTAGATGAGGGCTGCCCTAACTAAACAAATGCATTTCTTTTATAACTAAATAAGCGAATCTTTATATAGATGAATTCAAGTTATTTCGACGCTTGACTAAGGATCTTCATATCGTATATTTCAAAGTGTTAATCAAATAATCGGTATATGAGTAAAAAGTAGTCTGTGGACAACTTTTGTGATTCAGGTAAATTTTTTGAACAAAAATATAACACGTGGCTGTCTACGCAGGCGAAACAACATGGAGGCACCCACGTAGGAATTTTCAACGTTGTGGAAAAAATGATTAAAATTCAAACATTGTGATCGAGAGTGTAAGACAGCCAGTTTGTCACTTTCTCGTGATATTTTGTCTAAACTATTTCCCTTCGTGCTATAAAAGAAGTTCATTCAGCTCACGCATTTCTCATAAAAGGCCGATAGCAACTTGCTAAACATGACAAATTCAACCGCAACCCGCCCTCTCTTCCTCTGCCTCTTCCTCTGTCTCCTCTGCTTGCTTCCATTTCAGGCCTCACCGTCACCGACCACAGGTGAGTTACTGCCTGACTTCCTCACGAATTGGACCGAACTTTTTTCTCTGCAGCTCCAGAACAATTTTATCTCCGGGCAAATTCCACCTGAAATCGGAGGCCTGACCAAGCTCAATTACCTCTGCATGTACAACAATTCGCTCTCAGGGACTATTCCTCCGGAGGTCGGGAATCTCACATCATTGACCAATCTCGACCTCAGCATGAACCAGCTTTACGGAGAGGTCCCCGAGACCATCTCTCGCCTTGCTAACTTACAGGGGATCTCTCTGTTTGCGAAAAATTTCTCGGGAGGAATACCACGTGATTTTGTCAAGTACAGCCCTTCTCTTATATTTGTTGGCTTTTTGAACAACTTCACCAGAGAATTGCCGCCAGATTTATGCCGTGGTGTTAGAATATTTAAAAAATAAACAATATATTTATTTAACAACTTAAACTTTTCCCACATAAAACCTCGCATGGTATCAAAGCTGAAGATCATAAATTAAAATCTTACTAGATCCCATTTGCCTCCCTAATTAAATTTCCATGCTTAGTACTAGGCAAAAGACTAGACTAAGCATGGAGGGGAGTGTTAGAATATTCAATAATAAATCACGCATTCATCTAATAGTTTAAACTTTTAAAATAGGTAAAAGTAGTTTCACAAAATCTTACAATGGCTTTGCTCTTCAATATCTCGAGATCAATGGGAATAACTTCATAGGGCCGCTGCCTGACTGTTTGAAGAATTGTTCGCGTCTAACGATAGTCCGTCTAGGCGGCAACCAGTTCACTGCAGATATCACGAGTGCGTTTGGAGTTTATCCAAATCGGGTCTTTATAAGCCTCAGCAACAACCGATTTGTCGGGAATCTCACGGCAAAATGGGGAGAGTGTACAAATCTCACGAATTTGCAGATAGATGGTAACAAATTGCCGGCCGCATCCCACCGGAGCTTGGGAAGTTATTTCAGTTGCGTGTCCTAACTTTGTACAGCAATGAATTGACCGGGGAAATTCCTGACGAGATGGGAAATCTAGGGGAGTTGTTGAGCCTGAACTTGAGCAACAACCATTTGGCCCAAGATATTCCCATCTCATTAGGAAACTTATCAAAGCTAAATTATGTTGATTTGTCGAAGAATACAATGAGCGGTAGCATACTGGACGAGCTGGTGAACTGCGAGAATTTACTGAGCTTGAACTTGAGCAACAATAATCTGCCAGGTGTCATACCGCCAGAGCTCGGGTACTTGTTCGTGATATAGATTCTCCTAGACCTGAGCCATAATTCCCTAGCAGGATCAATTCCGTCCAATTTAGCAAAGCTCACTAAACTGGAAAATCTCAATCTTTCACATAACAACTTCTCGGGTGCAATCCCAGCTGCTCTCGCCAGCTTGTTGAGTTTAAGCTCCATAGACTTACCGTGCAACGAGCTGACGGGTGCGGTTCCTTGTGGTCGCCTCTTCCAACAAGCCCTGGGAAGTGCTTTTATCGGGAATCCGGGCTTGTGTGGAAACGTGACGGGATTATCTCCATGTAGGAGTAGCAGTAAACCAACCGACCATAGAAAAAAAGTTCTGGTTTGTGTGAGTGTTACCGTTTGCTTCTTACTACTTTTAGCGATTCTAATTGCTGTGATTCTGGCACTTCGGCGGCAAAAAAAGTTTCTCGACGAAGAGGAAGAGATCGAGCGTCTTAAAGAGCATGAGAAGTTTTGAGCAGATCATATGGAAAGGTTAGGGAAGTTCACATTTAGCGACATCGCCAAGGCCACCAATGATTTCAGCGAAGAGCACTGCATCGGAAAAGGTGAGTTTGGGAGCGTTTACAAGGCCGTATTGGCAAAAAGCTCAATGCGCCAGAATCCGGCAACGCACCAGCCATCAACCGACAAAGTTTCAAGACTGAGATCCGCATGTTGACCGACGTCCTGCACCGCAATGTGATCAAGCTACACGGGTTCTGTTCCATGAGGGGCTGCATTTACTTGGTCTGAATTTGTCGAGAGGGGCAGTCTGGCGAAGGTCTTGTATGGAGGAACAGGAGCAGCTGAACTGGACTCGGGTACAAGAGTGAAGATTGTTTGAGGCGAAGGTCTTGTATGGAGGAACAGGTGCTGCATTTACATGGTCTGAGTTTGTCGAGAGGGACAGTCCGACAGCTTGATGAACTGTTCGGGTTCTAACGAAAATCCATCTAGAGGGCAATCAATTCACTGCAGACATCACGCGCGCGTCCGGAGTTTATCTGAATCCGTACTTTATAAGCCTCCGCCTCCGCAACAACCGGTTTGTTGGGGATCTCTAGGCAAAGCAGGGAGAGGGTACTAATCTCGCGAATTTAAAGATAGATGGTAACAAAATCTCGGGATAGATCCCGGCGGAGCTGAAGCAATTGTCTCGGTTGCGTGTCCTGACTTTGGACAGTAATGAATTAACCGGGAACATTCCCCATAAGATGGGAAATCTAGGGGAGCTGATCACGCTGAACTTGAGCCACAACCTTTTTTTTTTTTTTGTTGGGTCTGTGAGGCACAATTATGTGGCCAGTGATATTCCCCGTCTCATTAGCAAACTTATCAAAGCTCTATCATCTTGATTTGTCGCAGAACACATTGGACGGTAGCATACTGGACGAGCTAGTGAATTACGAGAATTTACTGAGCTTGAAATTGCATAACAACAACCTATCAAGTGACGTATCGGCCAGACTCGGGAAGTTGTCCACGCTTCAATTACTCCTAGACCTGAGCCACTATTCCCTAACAAGATCAATTCCTTCCAATTTGGCAAAGCTTACTAAACCGGAAAATTTTGATCTTTCACATAACAATTTGTGAGGAACGATCCCAGCTTCTCTCTCCAATATGGAGAGTTTAAGTTCCATAGACCTATCGTACAACAAGCTAAACTGGACTAGGGTGCAATGGTGAACATTGTTCAAGGCGTGGCTCACGCAATTGCCTACTTGCATCACAATTACTCACCGCCTATCGTCCATCAGGACATAACATGGAACAACATCTTGGTCGAGTCTGACTTTGATCCTCGTCTCTCGGATTTCAGGATGGCAAGACTCAGATTCAAACTCGTCCAATTAGACCACCATGGCTAGATCCTATTGCTACGTGGCTCCTTTAAGTTACATGATCGAATCTAACCTTACATCTCACGGGTACGTATTATCTCAGATTGACCAAACAGCTTTAATTAAAATCTCAAAATTGGATTCACTAAACAATTCTAACAATTTTTGGAAGAGCAAATAGATTTTGAAAAGTGATTTGTGTTGGGGTATCTTAAAAATTTGGAATTTATGTACTACTTCATATTAGGATCAATTCATTCTTCTTTCGTAGAATAATAGAATTTGCAGTTACAATGTAGGTAATGGACAAATGTGACGTGTATGGCTTCATAGCAATGACGCTAAGATCTTCTCTCTTTCTCTGTTAATGAAAAGAACATCGGCATTGTTGAAAGGGTCAATGCCACGAAAAACCATAAACTTTACCCCATGTGACAAATTTACCCTAAACTTTTTTTTGTGACATAAAAACCCCAAATTTTGCCATGGAAATAAATACAGCAAGAGTGCCACAACTTGGCACGGAGGAACACTTAAATGCCATAACTTACAAATGGTACACTTAAGTGCCACTTTTCAAAAAAAAATGGATCACTTATGTGCCAAGTGGTCGGAACCTTGCCGGAAATCCTACGTGACATTTTTTTATTAATTTTTTTGCCTACGTGGCTCGCCGGAAATACTAAATCGGTGAAAAATCAGCCAAAACGACGTCGTTTTGGCTGACGTGGATTTATAAAATTTATTAATACAATAATATTAAATAATATTATTATTATTATTATAAAATCGATTTTATTAAATTTAAAAAAAAAAAAAAAAACAGAAGAAGGAGGGGATCGGTGAGGGCTGCACAGCCCTCGCCGCCGCCACATTCGCCCCCCCCCCACCCTCATCGGGAAGGGCCCGGCGAAGGTGGGGAGGGTTGGCCGGGCCAGCGGCCCCCACCCTTCCCGGCGAGGGTGGGGGCGACGGCGGCGGCGGCGAGGGCTGTGCAGCCCTCGCCGATCCCCTCCTTCTTCTGTTTTTTTTTTTTAAAATAAAATCGATTTTAAATTTTTAAAATCTGACGTGGACAATTTTTTATTAAAATTGCCACGTGGATTTTTTATTTTAAAAAAATGCTCCGTCAGCAAATGAAGTCGCCGGAAAATGGACACGTGGCAATTTGGCCGGATTTTCTCGCCGTTGGCACTTAAGTGATCTTTTTTGCTCCGATTTTGGCACTTAGGTGTACCGTTTTGTAAGTTATGGCACTTAAGTGTCCATTTGTGCCAAGTTATGGCACTTCTGGGGTCCGTACGTCTTTTGCCATGTGTGACACATTTACCCCAAACTTTGCCCCGTATGACACATTTGCTCTAACCTTTTTTTTCTGCCACCAAAAACCCTAAACTATGCCACTTGTGACAATTTTACCCTGAACTATATTACTTATGACAAATTTACCCCAAAGTTTTTTGAGCTGAAGGGCATTTTCGTCATTTTCTATTTTCTTCTTTTTTTCTTTTTTTTTTATTGAAGAGGAAGCCGGCGAGGGTCGCCTGGGCAACCCTCGCCGGCGTCGGGCGAGGGCGACCCAGGCCAGATCCGGCTCGGGCCGCCAACGTCCGACGCCGGCGAGGGTCGCCCTCGCCCGATCTGGCCTGGGCCGCCCTCGCCCGACGCCGGCAAGGGTCGCCCTCGCCCGACGCCGGCAAGGGCCGCCCTCGCCCGACGCCGGCAAGGGCCGCCTGAGCCTCGCCGGACTCCGGCGCCAGCAAGGATGGCCTCGCCGGCTTCCACTTCAATAAAAAAAATAAAAAAGAAAAAAATAGAAAATGACGAAAATGCCCTTCAGCCCAAAAAACTTTAGGGTAAATTTGTCATAAGTAATATAGTTCAAGGTAAAATTGTCACAAGTGGCATAGTTTAGGGTTTTTGGTTGCAGAAAAAAAAGTTTATGGTAAATGTGTCACACGGGGCAAAGTTTGGACATATGGTAAAGTTTGGGGTTTTTTGTGTCACAAAAAAAAGTTTAGGGTAAATCTATCACAGGGGATAAAGTTTAGAATTTTTCGTGGCATTATCCCTTATTAAAAAAGCCAAATTTTCTGGGAGGATGTGCTCAATCCACGTCTTCCTCCTCGAACTGGCCAACTAGCCAAGAAAGTGGTAATCATCATCACAGCAGCACTGGCATGCACGCAGACGAGTCCCGATTGGCGACCCACCATGAATTTTGTCACGCGAGAATTATCTACACGCCCTCAAGCTTTCTTGTCCGAGCCATGAGGCTCAATAACTATCAGCAAAGCTATCGAGTCTTCACGAGTAAAATTTTAAGGGATACTGTAGATCAAATACTACTTTTTTGTCTCTCTTTTTTTAGCTTGTAGTGAATGAGAAAGAGTGGGTGTATAAAAAATATAATTTTTAAAATTTTAAGAGAATTGCGTGTACCGGTTTATGTATGAAAAATATAATATAGAAAATCTGTATTGCACAGTATTCAAAACATATTTACAAATTCTAAACATGTTATACGAAAATTAGCTAGCCCTTATCCAATTAAGATCTTCTCTTGATAATCTTGCTTATATTTTGATATTTGCTTTGATTAGCCCGATGGGGCTATCCTGATATTGATAGTCAATTCATACATTATTTCACATTGATCGTCTTATCTTCCATTTCTTTTTTTCCTTTTTTCTTTTTCTTTTATTTATCAATTTCTCATGATGTTACTTAATTAAGGAGAAAATTACATTGAAAAATCTAAACCATTTAGGAGAAACGCAGTCAAGACCTGAATTTTTTTTAAAGTTTCGTATATATGTCATTATTGACCCCAAAAAATGACTAAGTCCCTAACTGTTAGATCGGATTAGAAGAGGTGGGGCAAGATGCAATGAAAGGAGAATTGGGCAAGCGTCGAAAATCACAGTCAGGAAATTCAGTCAGTCGATTGGAAAGTTGATTTTAGCCGACGGAAGATGTAACTAAAAACGGCCAAGTCCAAGATTAAAAGTCGACAAATGAAGATCTATTGACAAAAGGCCACCAATAGCAAGATGAAATAACCGTTCAAATGGTGGGACTGACAATTCCAGGCGCAACCGTTATAGAGATCCTCGCAAAAGAGAAATTTATATAACTGATATGAGGAAGTGGAGAAGATACAATCGGGGAGAGTAGCGGGGACAACTTTGGATGATTATAATAGACTACTTTCCTCTTTTGTTTTCCTTCACATTCCTTTACGTTGGTAAGGATGTGTCCAAGTTGGCTTTTCGATGGGCCATGTGGAGACACTTGCGAAGTCAAATTTTAACCCTAATATGCAATTTTTGATAGTACGATTTTGTCTGCAAACAAATTCAAATAGAAGCTAGCTGTTGATGGTGTCAAACAGTTAGACAACGATCATCTGAGCACTAACACCATCAATATGAACTCAAACTAGTTAAGATCATGCCGTGCTCTCGAGTCGTGTAGGATAATGCCACGTCTTTAACTTTGTCTTCGGATTAAAAGACTAAGAGAATAGCACGATGGAGACTTTCAATGCGATTGGCCCAAGCTACTAGCAATGTCATCTCTTTTTGTAACAAAAGCTCCAGCGTCAAAAGCTCACATTCAAGTTTATAGGATTTGGCTTTTCTTCGAGTTTACCTTCTTGTTAACCTTTACCTACCGTGGAATCCTTTTGCAAGTTATCACTTAAAGCGATCGCCGATCTTCTGGCCACCATAAGTTTTTGTAGTTTAAAAGGTCGCTCGTGGTACCTTCATCTCAAGATTATGGCATGACCCGTTGCTTGAAAGGAGATTTGTAGACATACAAAGTCCTGTTTTGTGAGAACAATTGCCAATCCCCCAATATTATTCATGGAAAAAATTTTCCGCAAACTAAATTTTAGGAAATTCATTATGGGTTAATATCACAAAAAATCTCAAACCGATACACATATGAGAAATTTACCCTAAATTTATTTTTTAACCACTCAAAACCCCAAACCGATACACCTATGATAAATTTACCCCAAATAACCACAAAAAAACCTCCTAAGCTAGTACACATGATAAATTTATCCCAAACAAAATTTTTAACCTTCAAAAACTCCAAATTAATACATTTGTGCCAAATATACCCTCTATTAAATGGGATTAATACCACAAAAATACAAAACTAATACAATTTTAAACTAGTACAATAGTCAATCGTCTCATATCATCAAACTCCGCAATTTGACAAAAAAAATTAATGGAGACTAATAGAGAGTAAATGTATTAGAATTGTACCAGTTTAAAGTAAATGTCAAAGGTGCATCAGTTTTAGGCAAATTTGTCACAGATGTATTAATTTAGAATTTTGTATAATATTAACCCTTTCATTATCAACAATAGTCTTTGCACATTCTAGCTGTGCCTTTTCCTCAGCCCAAGTAAAAGGGTTTTAGGGGTCTTGCGCGAGCTTGTGTTGAATTTATAGCAAGCTGTTCCTAGCCGTCTTGACCAGTGATGGAAACCAAATTGACATTTTTTCAGGTGCTTAGGAATTAGGATGCTATTACAGCAATTTGAGCTTTTTCACCACTGTAAACACTTTTGATCCTCTACGCTCCTATTGCCAACAAGCAGAGACCATTGGCAAGAAGTCCAGGTTGTTGGTCCAAAAATTGAAGAATTTAAATGGAGGTGCGGACCTCTGGAGTGCCAAAAGTTGGCACAAAGGATCACTTAAGTGCCAAAAGTTACAAAAGGTACACTTAAGTGCCAAAATCGGAGCAAAAGGGATCACTTAAGTGCCAACGGCGAAAAATTCCGGCCAAATTGCCACGTGTCAATTTTCCGACGACTTAATTTGTTGACGGAGCATTTTTTTTTAAAATAAAAAATCCACGTGGCATTTTTTTTCAAAATAAAAAATCCACGTGGTAATTTTTTTTATAAAAATATCCACGTCATATTTTTAAAAATTAAAATCGATTTTATTAAAAAAAAAAAAAGGGTGGGGAGAGGATCGGCGAGGGCTGTGCAGCCCTCACCGATCCCCTTTTTTTTTTAAATAAAATCGATTTTATAATAAAATATATTTTATAATTATTTAATATTTTATAATTAATAATTTTTAAAATCCACGTCAGCCAAAACGACGTTGTTTTGGCTGATTTTTGGCCGATTCAGTTTACGGCGAGCCACGTAAGCAAGAAAATTAATAAAAAATTGCCACGTAGGATTTCCGGCGAGGTTCCGGCGACTTGGCACTTAAGTGATCCATTTTTTTAAAAAAGTGGCACTTAAGTGTACCTTTTGTAACTTTTGGCACTTAAGTGATCCTTTGTGCCAACTTTTGGCATTCCCGCTGTACTTTTGCCAATTTAAATGAGAATATCCTTCTCCCAGAGGTTGTGTCAAGTCGCACTAGGCATGGAGAATGCTCTTGAAACACCTGAAAGCAAGAATTCATCCCCACAATCCCAAGCATATCAAAAGGAGAATTCACAGTATGAGGCTAATCGCCCACTTCTAGTAAAGCAATTATATTTTCATAAGGCGTAATATTGAGAGCGCCTTTATTTCTACAGTAAGAGCCTTTCCTCTTGCTGCCGACCAATGTGAACTTAGACTGGCCAACAGCAGGACCATTTCAAAAAGCAACCGAGTAATAAACATTGGACTTCACAGCTGGATGGGATATAGTAACAGTAGTAGTTTTGGTGGCTGCCGACACCGTATGGTTTGGTTTCGTATTCGGAGGAGCAGCAATTTTTTTAGCCTTAGGAACCCAAATTTCTTCGCTTATAGCTTTACAATCTTTGTGGCCAAAACAGTTATAGCTGTTGCATCTTTTGGGCAACCAACTGTAACCCGCCGTGGCCTCAAAAATTTCGGCGTTTCCCATGTCCATATCAAACCGCTCCAAAAATGTGCTATCACCGTCCATAAGGATACATACCTTCGCATATGACAACTGCTGGCTTTGTCCATAAATAAAGGTCTTCCAAGGACCCTACACATGTGACTTAAACCTATTTGGGTCCACAGAACATGAAGGACATTACATGGTCGGATCCAGACAGGCATAAAGGTGATTTTTGCTCTTCAAATCGAAAAGGGGTACAATGGTTTGCCTACAATATCCCAGACTCCTACCTCCATAACTTCCACTATTTTCACAACATTTGATAAACGAAAGAAGAAGGAACCATCCTCTGTGGCAGGGACATCCAAGAGGCTCTTATTACCCCCATAATATTTCCACAACACCTCTCACTAAGTAAAAAGATGCATAGGCAGCAAGGAAATATCCAACGAGGCAATTTTCGAAATGTGTTCTACCCTCGACTAAAGCCTCGGGGGGAGCAACAACAATAAACTTATATCCTTTCTTGCTGGGCGCATGAAATTCTAACATTTGTTTCTTTTTCTTTCTTTTTTCATATTTTTTACTTTTGATGACACTCATGTATAACCCCACTTAATTAATCAAGGTGATGCCGTCATTTCATGGAAACTGGATGATGATTCGTACCTCTAGGATGACTCAAAAAAGTCACCAATCCACGTTTTCTTATTGTGTAATTAAATTAATATCGA
>CM026410.1:3632857-3643419 GCA_014858505.1 Corymbia citriodora subsp. variegata
AACCCGCGTTAGGAAAAATCGCTCATTTGGTGTCTACATCGTGTTTTTTTGCACATTAAAATCCACAAATCAAAATGAACCAACGGAAATTTTTCAGCAAAGAGAGAGCCTTATAGCAGAATCTAAATTTAGCCTCATGAAACCTCCCAATCGCCTCCAAAAGCCCAAAAAAAAACCTTCATTTCATGCACGTACATTTCATCTTACAGCAAAAAGAACGAATCCGACCAAGAGGTTCCGTACGAATATTCTACCACACACATCGAAAAGCACCATCCACCTCGTGTCAGCAACTACCAAGCACCGCGCGAAACACTACGTAAAATGAGCCCTCCGACGAGACGTACTTGGTTCTTGCGACGGGAGAAGGGTTGGAGACGGGCAATGGACCGTTGTCGGCGGCGATTGGATGGTCGACGCTCCCCGCGGGACGACGACGACGCCGCCGCCGCCAGCAGCTCCCTGCGCGAGCGGCGAGGCCCGGCGGCCGCCGAGAGCTGCGCCGGCAGGGCGAGAGGCTTCGGGAAGCGACCGCCGGGCTTCGAGGCGGCCGGGGAAGAGTTCCCGCCGCAGATGGACGGGGGGCGGAACGAGACAGCCGCCATGACAGAGGAGCAGAGAGGAGGAGGAGGCGAGGAAAAGGCTGAAGAAGAGCCGCCGAGCTGTAGGAGTCGGTAAAAAACTCTCTATTTTCGTGTTTTTTTTTTATTTCATTAAAAGGAAAATCGTGTCCGTCAATGCTGACGTGGCAAATACCAAACTATGTTTTTTTTTTTGGGGGGGTCATAGGAGTACTAAAGCGTCTTTTGGTCGTAGAGTACTAAAGCATGTTACATCGAACTAATTTCACGCTTTTAGCATCATGCGTATGGACATGGACATTTCTAGTATTGGTAACTTTCCTTAACACATGATTAGATTGGACCTCAGTCCTTATGATGAATTTGATTCTACACGAAGTAGGCACGACCTACCCATGAGCCATAACTTTTTGTGGAGAATTGCACTATGGGTGCTTCATTTTTAATGCGCAACACAAGCATGTTCCAAACTTTTTCGATAAATTCCATTGGAGCCTAACTATCATTAGAAAGTGCAAACAAGTCATGAGTCTTTTGATTAGTACAGTCGAGTCTTTAAACATTTTATTGGAAAACAAAATAGGGCGACTACGTCCTGGAATTTTGTTTTGAAAAAAAAATCAAGTATGTTGTGTAGGAATTTTTAGGTGATATGTGCGCAATTTTAAATACTTTTTACCAAAATAAATTGATTTCATTATTTAAAATAGGGTCATGAGTTTAATTGAATCATCTAAAAGATTTCAAAGCTAATTTCTTTCTGCACATATTATTTAGCATTTTCGGTGCACTTTTCCGAATAATTTCATTATGAAGAGATTTTCTATCTATTTAAAATTAATAATATACTATCCCATTTGGTGTAAAAGTATTCAAAATACAATTGACTACTAAATTTTTCATAGGACGAATCCCAAAGAATTTGTGGAGTCTTTAAACATTCTACTAGAAAAAAAAAAAAGGTGCAGTCACGTCTTGGAATTTTATTTTGAAAAAAAATCAAGTATGCTGTGTAGGAATTTTTAAGTGATATGTGCACAATTTTAAGTACTTTTTATTGAAATGACTTGATTTCACTATTTAAAAAAAAGGGTCGTGGGTATAATCAAATCACTTAAAAGATTACATGGATAATTTACTCCCGCACATAATATTTTGAACTTTTAGTGCACTTTTCCGAATAGTTTCATTATGAAGAGATTTTCAATCTATTTAAAACTAATAATATCTCATAGTGATAGTCCCACTTGATATAAAAGTAAATACAACCACCCGAGTGACTAGTAAACTTTTAGTAGGGCAAATCCCAAAACTTTTGTCGAGCCTTTAAACATTTTACTAGGGAAAAAAAAAGGTGTAATTAAGTCTTGGAATATTTTTTTGAAAAAAAAAAATCAAGTATGCCGTGTAGGAATTTATGGGTGATATGTGCGCAATTTTAAGTACTTTTTATTGAAATAACTCGATTTCACTATTAAAAAAAAGGTCATGGGTTTAATCGAATCATTTAAAGATTTCGACGTTAATTTCTTCTGCATATAATATTTAGAAATTTTGGTACACTTTTCTGAATAGTTTTGCTATGAAGAGATTTTTAATCCATTTAAAACTAATAATATCTCCATAGTGATAGTGCCATTTGGTATAAAAGTAAATCCAAACAAGCAAGTGATTAGTTAATTTTTCGTAAGGCAAATCCCTAAAAAAAAAATATTCGAGTCTTTAAACATTTTACTAGGTAAAATAGGTGCAATTATGTCTTGGAATTTTATTTTGAAAAAAAAAATTGAGTATGCCATGTAGGAATTTTTAAATATATGTGCGCAATTTCAAGTACATTTTATCAAAATAACTTGATTTCACTATTTAAAAAAATGGGTTGTGGGTTTAATTGAATTATTTAAAAAATTTCGAAGCTAATTTCTTTATGCGCATAACATTTAGAACTTTCAGTGCACCTTTATGAATAGTTTCATTATAAAGAAATTTTCAATCTATTTAAAACTAATAATATCTCCATAGTATAGCCCCATTTCGTATAAAAGTAAATCCAAACACACAAGTGACTAGTAAATTTTTCGTATGGCAAATCCCAAAAAATTTGTTGAGTCTTTAAACATTTTACTAGATAAAAAGGTGCAATTAAGTCCAGAAATTTTGTTTCAAAAAAAAAAGTCAAGTATGCCATGTAGGAATTTTTAAGTGATTGTGCTCACTTTTAAGAACATTTTATCAAAATAACTTGATTTCATTATTTTGAAAAAGGGTTGTGGATTTAATCAAATCATTCAATAGATGTCAATGCTAATTTCTTTCTACACACAGTATTTAGAACTTTTGGTGCACATTTCCAATTAGTTTCATTACGAAGATATTTTCAATCTATTTAAAACTAATAATATCTCCGTAGTGATGAAAGCAAATCCAAACACACAAATGACTATAAAACTTTTCGTAGGACAAATCCCAAAAAAAAAATTGAGTCTTTAAACATTTTTACTAGAAAAAGAAGGTACAATTATGACTTGGAATTTTATTTTGAAAAAAAATCAAATATGCCGTGTAGAAATTTTTAAGTAATATGTGCACAATTACGAGTACTTTTTATTGAAATAACTCGATTTCACTATTTATAAAAGGGTTGTTGGTTTAATCAAATCATTCAAAAAGTTTCAAAGCTAATTTCTTTCTGCACATAATATTTAGAACTTTTAGTACACTTCTCCGAAAAATTGTGTGAGATTTTCAATCTATTTAAAACTAATAATATCTTCATAACAATAGTCCCACTTGATATAAAAGTAAATACAAACACACATTTGACCAGTAAATTTTTCATGACCTTGTTATATATTGAATTAAATTAACGTACCATTTTTGCTGTCGTCCCTGGATCCGGGATGGGTCCCGTCGGGACCCGACCCGACCCGACATGGGTACGGAGCTGGGCGCTTCTGCAGAGGGAGATCCATGGTCTAGGCCAAGAACCCCAAAACCCTACACCCACGATCGAGACTGAAAACCGAAGAAGAAGACGACGATGGCGTGGAGGGCGGGAAGAGCTTCCTCAACCTTCCTCCTCAACAGGCTCGTCAATGGGCGCATCAGTAGCCAGACCCCTCGCAATTTCTCGTCAGGTAGTGCCGTCTCTCGTGCTTCTCTTTGGTTTAGATGGGGGGGCGGCGGCGGCGGCGCAAGTCGCCGTCGGCGAGGAGAAATGGAGGGGGAGTTTTTCCATTCTTGGAGCCCTGGCTTCGATGCATAGTGTGCTGATTGGGTTCGATACGTCATTCGCGTGTGTTTTGGTTTGGCGAACCGCCGATCGCGCGTCCTGTTTTCGTCCCTCGAGTTTGGTTCGAACCGTTTGGCCGATGACAATGCGCAGCGAACAGCGTGAGAAGCGTGAATTGAGTTGGTTCGTCGGAATTTTCGAGTGCTTTCTACTCGGAAGTCGGAGAATTTCGTGGATAATGTGGCTGAAGGTTTAATTCTGTATGCAGCTCACAGTCAAAAGAAGCTTGTGAGTGGTAGCTCAGCCTAGCTGCTTTTGGCATGCATAAACATAGACCCTCAACAGATATGTTACTGTTGGTACTTCGGATACTTTTACACAGGCTAAAGAGTTCGCCTTTTCGAGTTGCCTGGGTTAGTGGAAAAGGAAATGAATGAATTCGCCACTTCGATTCCCATTATGGTTAGTCGGTTGCTCTTTGTAGCGATACTGGGTTTAGGGTGACAAATTCCTGTGACTTCAATTAGAACCGTGGAGTTGTTTTATGGAATAAAGAGGTGGCATGGAGAGAGGGTGGCAGTCAATTGCGTTTTGGAATGGTCAAGGGCAAGGGTATTTGGAAAGCATGAAGGGGCTTTCAATTTTCATTAATGCTACTTCGTGCTAATGGTTAAAATTGATCACATATAAACAAGAGATTAAGTATAGCATATGGCGCACATAATGTTTGGAGTGAGTGTTGGTATTCATTTGAAGGCTTCAGGTTTAGGCTATTGCATGGTGGTCTGATATGCTTGTGGCTCCATCTTCTGAAGGAAAATACATTAGAAGTTAATCATGTTGCTCATGACGTTGGCGAAGATGTTTGTGGAGTTTCATTTGTTGGGCTTTGTGTCCTCTTATGGTTCTCTTGGAAGTTTTAGTGATGACCTTGTAAAGACATTAGTGTGTACATAATTCTACGATTTTACTTTCGAAATTTCTAATTGCAGAAAGAAACCTCAATTAAGGTCACTAAGATGACTTATATGTGAAACAAGTCTGGTAATGATGTCCTTTTTAGTGTGAGGAATAGAATCTTGCCAACTGATGAGCTTTTTATGTTCACCTATGTAGTGTATCTCATATATGATGACTCGTTTGCGTGATCTCAGCTTTGGAGGACCATCATGTATGGAGTGGAGTGGCGAGCCTTTATAGTTATTTTGCTGCTATTCTAGAGCTATAAACACTCCTATAATCTGGTCTGAATGGTTGATATTCTGCTTGATTAGTTACCTTTAGATTCCAAGAGCTTTTGAATCCTTCCAACAATGGTACAGATGTGTCTGGTATGGAAGGTGTCAGATAATTGTTGTAGTTCTATTGTGATATGCTGAACTCTTGGAGATAAGGACTTCTGGCAAGGAAGTGAGAGCATGAGAGCTTGGATGTAGGCAAGTTTGGGAGGTGTAAGTGTCCATCCCCATATATTGGTTCTCTCAGTCTTTAGTCTCTTCTGGTTTCTTCTTCTCTCCCTTGGACTAACTTGTGTATATTTCATATGCTACACAGTGCTTTTTGCTTATGTTGTGTTATTCTTATCCAAATGTTATAGCATGTGCTTTTAACATTCTAACAAAGTAAATAGTCACTGGGGATCAGCAATGTAACTGTAAAGAGAGTTATGCTGTTGACGGGAAAGTCATTAAAAAGAGGTTCTGCTTCGAAGTGTTTTGACTCTTTGGCTTTTTCAGACTCAATAATTCAGTCCTCATTATTCTTGCTATGGCTTGACTTATGCAGTTGATGCAAATATTCATTCCTTCCGTGAGAAGATGATGGATCAAATGCTTCATCTCGACGTCAATTCCCAAATTGGTAGTTGTATGCCACTTGCTGCCATGCGTATTGGAACCATGATCCACAACATCGAAGTGAATCCAGGGCAAGGCGGGAAACTAGTCCGCGCTGCAGGAACCTGTGCTAAGATCTTGAAAGAGCCCACTTCAAGATATGTCATGGTGAGGCTGCCTTCAGGAGCTGAAAAGTTGATTGACACTCGATGCCGAGCGACAATTGGTCAGGTGTCAAACCCTAGCCATGGGAGTCGGAAGCTCAGGAAAGCTGGACAGAGCAGATGGCTGGGCCGGAGGCCGGTTGTCCGGGGTGTGGCTATGAATCCAGTCGATCATCCTCACGGAGGAGGTGAAGGGCGTAGCAAAAGTAGCGGAAACTACGGGAGGTGTTCGTCGACACCATGGGGCAAGCCTAGCAAGTCTGGGTACAAGACTGGACCTCTTAAGCGTAGGAGGTAGAATAATGGTTATCTTCTGGGTCTTTCACAACTGTTGCTTTTTTCAAAATGGATGCGGCTGCTTTTGTTCCCAGTTGAAACATTGATATGCTTATTAATGGTTTCTTGTTTAGTTGTCTCTTGCGGTCTTCTAATTTTTCAACGGTAACGTTGATTATGTGATTTTGGTATAGCTGCTCACTGCTCGAGCCGAGCTGGTTACGTATGTGCACCGTGATGCGGTTTCGCAGCAGATGGCACTGAAAATATTTTTGCCTTCTGTTCTATGCCCCTGTTTAGAGGTGGCAAAATGGGTCTGAAAACTCATTTATTAACTCATTTAATGAGTCGGGTCATAAATGGGTAGGCCTAAGAAATAAATGGCTAACTAGAAATGGATCAAAATGGGCCGAGAACAAAATCATTGGAGACTCATTTTTGTTACTGCATAAGTACCCACGAAAGGGTTGCCGTCCTCGTCCTCGTCCTCTCCTACGTCTATGATTGCGAGTTGCCGCAGCGTTAGAGGGAGTGGCTTGACCATGGACGCGCAATAGTGGTTGGCTTGGACGCAGCATAGCAACTCCGGTTGTGGCTATGGGTGAAGGAGGAAAAAAAACAGAATAAGAGAGGCAGATTTATGAGGTTTTTATATTTGGCATCATCCGTGTCATGATTGATTTTCAGTGAAATATACATGTCTTGTCAGTTTATGACGTGATATTGTGTGACTATAGAATACTTTCGTGTACAAGGGAGGGATGCTAATTATAGATTGGACCGGAGTCATTGGCCAAGTTGAGCCATAAAGAGCCTTTTTCATCTTCGAGTGGGTTTGGAGACTTAGGCTCCGTTTGTTAACATTTCTGTTTCTCTATTTTTCTATTTTTTTGTTTTCCAGAATAGAAAAAGAACATAAATACGTTTGATAGTGGTAACTGATTTTTCTATTCCTAGGAATTGATTTGGAATCGAAATAAAAAATAGAAAAAAGTAATTTCTTATTCCTGGGAACTATTTTTATAAACTATTTCTTGAGAACTACTCACCGTCTATAGCACGCCACCACCTGCCCATAGCCGCTTGTCGTTTGCCGCCACCACCTGTTGCCAGCCACCCCCACCCACTCGCCACCGGTCAATCGCCAATCGCCGGCCTCTCGCCGCTGACAATTTGGGAAGGTAGGATTTGTACACACCCTGGAATTAGCTTGGTCAACATCATGCTTGCTATGCCTGATGGTTGAATTGTCAAGGGTGGGGTTGCAGGTCCATTGATAGTTGCTAGGCCGATTCAAGTAATGTTTTTATTTTTGTCATGTAAAGTGAAATTGCCAAACTTTCTACGACCCCCGGTCCTAAATGGTATCTTTCCCGTAGTTGCTCATTATAGCAAAACCTAGATCACTGAGAGTGGATGTAGACTCTCTATCATTCCTTATCGATCAATATGAGTTAGATTTACTCTTAGGTCCATTTGCTTAATGAAAAATTGTTTTCAGGATATTATTTTCCAACTTTTAAGTGTTTTGATGACAAAAAACTAATCAGTCTACGGAAAACGGTTTTCATGGACTGAAAACAACAAGTGTAGATTGGGTGAAAACAACTTTTATTTCCATTTTCTATCAATGATCTCCATCTCTTCCATTTTCTATCAATGATCTCCATCTCAAATTTAAAATGAAAAAAATAAAAAAATAATGAGAAAATTGTACAAAAGTTGTGGACTTAATGTTTATGTATAAAACTTCATGGGTTGTTTAAAACAAATTTGTTACTACATGAACTTACATGAACTCGGGACTAGTTAGGTGGCCATTGGCACTTAGCAAGCCAAAGTTCATGTTGAGCTTGCTGGCCTCTCCCCTTCCTAAGGCGGTTTCCCCTCGGCAAGCCAAAGTTCATGTTTATCTAACGAATGTGTCTTGCCAGGCTACACATCTTATTTAATGTCCCAAGATTTGGACACCCTACACCCCTTTATCGGTTAGCCTACATTTTTCTTCCCAGTTAATTAGGGAATACAGGAGTTGACATTACGGAGTCTCTCACCCCAGAGTGAATCTCCTACCTGTTTGTTCTCCCTTGAGCTTTTTAAGGACATGCTCAGGTCCAATCATAGAGAAGTTGTAGACTCAATGTTTATTAGGGGTGTTAATGGGTCGGGTCGGGTCGGGTTTTGATGTTACCCGACCCGACCCTAATCCTACAGGGTCATGCTTTGGCCCGACCCGAAATGCATTAGACCCAAACAAAAGGGTCGGGTCAGGTCGGGCCAGAGAGTGACCCTTTACAAGTTTGGTTTCAATTTCTTGTTTAGCTCAAAAACTCTAGAGAATTGAAAGCCAAAACATACAGAAAGAGATAAAAACTTCTTTTCTTTTGTTTATTTTATCCTACTTTACCATTTTTTCTCAACGGATGAGGACCAAAACGCACGGACAGTACTAGTGTCAAAAAGGCTTGCGTGCGACCCATTTTGACCCGACCCGACCCTAAATTTAGGGTATTTTCGGGTCGGGTCCAAGTATGGAGCCGGTATCGGAAAATACCCTAAGTTTATGGTCGGGTCGGGTCGGGTCGGGTCGGGTCTTTTTGACACCTCTAATGTTTATATATAAAATACTTCATGGGTTGTGTTAAAACAAATTTGTTACTCGCTCCATGAATGTTTCATTTTGATTGTGGAAAAGTCTAGAGTGTGAACAAGTCAGAATGTGCCGACGTAGTTGCAAAAAAGGAATGCTAATTATAGATTGGGCCGGATTTTCCATGGGCCAAGTTGAGACACAAAAAGCCTTTTTGCATCTTCGACTGGGCTCGGAGGCTTAGTGATGTTAGACCACCTCCAATTTGAGTCCAAGGTTTTGTTTCTCGTCGAAAGACTCGTACGCCCCAACTCCCGATTGGGGTGTATGTTTTTCTTTCCTCTCCATGAGCAATGCCCTGAATTTTATGTCTCAAAATTTAGACGTAGTAGTTTAACATCATAATAAGGGTGAATTTTTCCTTTATATCGTTAGCAATAGTTTTTTTTTTTTTTTGGGTGGAATATTTTTAGCACTAGTTTACTTAGCTATAAATCCTAAAAATAATTTTTTTCACCTACGTGCCTCTATCCATAACCAAATCCTTGACCTCCCTCATTAATTTAACGAGCTCATCCACGGAATCACACATTTTTCTGTTTGTCAGAAAAATCACCTATTCTTCAAATGCAACAATTTAAGGGGGAAAATTGCTAATAATGGATCCGAATTGAGTGTAGATTATTAAATTTGCATGATACATAAATTTAGGTTGGACCACTTTTGATTCAATCCAAACTCAACTTGGCTCACACATTTAATGCGCATACCCCCATTTGAATGCTCTAACAAGATTAAACGTGACAAATAAGTGGATTGAGTCAAATTTGGATGGAGTTTGAGCGAGTCACAGATTTGACCAAATTTATCCTTCTAAGTTAACATTTTTTCCTAAAAATTTAGACAGCCCAATCCTACCCAACTCATATACAACTAAAATCAATCCAGATAACTCACTTTTTTTTTTAGCTACACCAATTAAGCGTTTAGCAAATTTAAAATAATAAGAACAAAAGAAAATTAGAGATACCGAACCCCCACTTCTCACCAGTGTCCTTCACATCCCTCGACCAATGCTCCGACCTAAGCTCCTACCGATCCTTTCCTCATGGCTCATCCAACCTCCCCATCATCGTCTCATCCTGCGCGACGGGGTCCATCGCCGCCTCCACATGTTCTCACCCGGCGATGCGAGCGCATACATCGTCCCGTTCACATCGTCGTTACAGTGCCGATCCCCGACGTGGGTCCTCCTCGTTCGGAGCACGCCGCCACCGGCGTGCAGTGCAAAACCGTGTGGCTTAGCTGAGTATTTGCCTTCAAATTTCCAGTCGAGTCTTGTCTGGAACGCTTGAATGCGACCCCTCGGCCTCCAGGACCCGGTCAATTTGGATCTTGCCGATCCGATCCGAGACGAACTTATTCGAAAGCGACATGTGATAGCGCTTTTGATGCATTAATGTACTATTTTGATGTCGGTACCCATGTGAACAAATCCTGTAAAAATATTTAATAAAAAAATAAAAATTCTTAATTCCTTCGAAACGAAAGGGTTAACGTGATTTTCAGACGGAGACTTTGGGGTCAACACGACAAAGATCACGTGAATAGCTCAAAAAAGACATAAATAAATTTAAAAAAAATTAAGAAAAGATATTACGCATTGCCGACGTGGACATGATCATGTGGCTCTTGTCTGACATCGGTTGTCCGATTGCCCCTTTCTTAGATGCTCAAATATCGAATCCCACTTTTTTTTTTATAATAAAAAAATAAAATCGAATACTACGACTTCAACCTTACTCAAATTGAACGATCCAAAATTTTAAAATTAAATAGAAACAAAGCCCACCTTACTTTAATTGCCCGTTCCATAAGTTAAGG